>JAYJMA010004467.1:0-12997 GCA_036873895.1 Parotocinclus cabessadecuia | reverse complement strand
CACTGAGTATAAACAACAGCTATTTACTCTAAATCCTCATATTTTATCATTTATAACATTCCTTTATTGTTAGAATTAATATTTTTATAAATCTTGTGGGGTTTTTTTTTTACATGAAAGTTGCGCAAAAATCTGCGAAACAGCGAAAGTCCGCGATATATTTTTTCCATTAGTAATTTTTTAAAACCCGCGACACACCGAGTCCGCAAAAGGTGAACCACAAAGTGGTGAGGGAACGCTGTACTATACATACACTTTATTAGGTACACATATTAAACTTTTTGTTGATGCAAATGCAAATGTCTACAGGGGCATCCTGGGGATCTCGTGAGATAATCCCCGGATTCGTTAAATCCCCAGGATCCTTATGAAATTTTAGATCCACAGACAGACACAACAAACCTAGAAAAACACAAGGGTGGCATGACGAAGCAGGTCCTCACGACGTCATTGGTTTTGGATTCAGTGTAAAACACTACTATATGGCCCAATTACTTTAGATTGTGGGACAGTTACCAGTTAGTTGCCCAGTGTTGTGAGAGACTGTGCATTTTATATTGTGCACTAGGATTTAGGTAGAGCTCCTTTAATTTTAAAAGGCAGTCTTGAATTTTAAGACACATAAATGTTTACAATGTACTAGGGTGGTTCTGAAAAAATGAACTTTCTTACCGTGCTGATCTGGGTTCGAGTCCTGGCAGTCCCTTTTTGTCATGTCAGGCATTGTACAAGCACAGTCGGCCCTTCTTGAGAGAGAGAGGTTGGGTAGTGGAGCATCCCACAGATCTGCAGCAGCGATCTGATTCTTCTTTGATCAGGGGTGGCTAGACGTTTGCCTTTTCATTTATTATTGTGTGTGTGTGTATGACAGTGAATCATTCAAGTCAGAATTATTCACTAAGTTTCTTTTTTACATTCAATTTTCTTTTTGCTTTGAGTTGAGTTGTGTGTTTGAGTTCATTTTTGACCATGTGTGTGTATACTTTGTGACTATTTGTCCTTCCTTCTAGGTATTTTTGATTCCAACCCCGAACCAGCTGTTCCCAAATCAGACTGTGTTGCGAGTTTAGACTTGTTTTCGTCAGGTACGAGGTATTCCCTCTGGTGTGCATTTCCTCAAACCCCCACTCGCACTTGCTCTCTCCGTCCCTTCTCCTTCACCTGGTTCCTTTTCTTCTCCACTCTGTCCATGCCTGCTGATCTTGAGCTAAAGTTGCTCCTTCCTGAGGGTTTTCAAAAGTATCTGCACCCCCTTTTCAAACCGTTGCACACTTTTCTTTGTTCTTTGTTCGGCAGCTCTTCTTGAGGATTCAGCTTTAGATCTGTGGTACTTAGTTCATCTCTTTTGCGCTGATGTACTACTCATGTAGTAATGCCCTGTAATAATCACCCAGACAAATTTATGAACAAATCTCCATCCTCTTGCTGCAGATGTGTTCAGTCCCCCTCCCGCTGCTCTCTCTGCCCCCGTGAGCTGGCTGGACAGTGGTACAGCTCTGGATTTGGCCAGGGGTGGGTACTGAGTATGGTGCTCCTGGTTGGGTTGATCTTTACTGGTTTCCATTTGCTTGCATACCTTGGTACTCTTTCAAATGATTGCTGCAAGGTTTGTTAGGATTTTGGTTTTCAGATCTGAAATGTAAACGCTTTTACAAACAGGAACCTGTCTGTCTGAAATGTTTGTCGTGTGATCTTTCTTTCTTTGCTTGCAAATTTTAAATACCCATGGACCTTGACACAATATTCTGAACAGAACCTCTGTAATATACATCTTAATGGTATTTACATACTGTATACTGTCTTTATTAATAAATAGCAGTGATTATTTAACTTTGGTTACAACCTATGAGCTCACATACAGAAGCTGTGAACATCATTGTGAACAGTAGCACTATTTAAACTGAAATGGCATGTCCTCCAGTTTTTTTTCAGAACTCCAGAATGTCTGTACTTTGTAAAGATCCCCCCCCCCAAACCTAAAACTTTACCAGGACTGCTTGTGAAAGAGAAGTTAACCAATCTACAATATTACTATAACGTTCAAGAGCACATGAAAAACACTTTAATTACTGCGTGTATACAGTACGTATTTACTCACATTAAACCTATTTCTCCTGTCACTGTTAGTTCTGATGGTCTGTTTATGTGTTTGATTTGATTTATAAATGTAGCAGCATGTATGGGTATGTAAGGTTGAAGTGAAATTATATGATGAAAGGATGGAGTAAATTAAGTGGAGCGAACTTAATTGACGGATCGGTGTATAGATATGTGAATTTAGTGGCATGAATTTGGAAGACAGACAGTTGTACGAATAAACTGATAAAGTGAATGGGGTGGATTCAGAGGGTAGGTGAATGAGCAGATGGTTGGATGGACGAACAGTAAATGGATAGTTGTAAAAGTATGGGATGGATTGGGTGAATCAGTAGATTGGCTGAATGGGGTTGATTGGAGGATGGGCAGAGTAGATGTATTAAGTGAATGGGTTGGGTAAGTAAATTAATGCATGCATGTGTAGATGTGATGTGACACATCTGATGTGAATGGATGGTCGGATAGAAGTATGAAGTGAATGGATGGATTGGGTGGATAATGTGATGGACAGATTACTTGAAGAAGATGCTTTGAAACTGAGAGTCAAAATGGAGTAGATTGACGGCATGGATGGATGGCCAGATAAATGTATGAAGAGAGTAGGATGGCTGGAAAGATAAATGGATTCAGTGTATGGATGGCCGGAGAGATGAATGGATAAAGAGAATGGGATGGATTGGGTGGATGGACGGGTGAAGAGATAAATAGATGAAGAGAATTGTATGTATTGGATGGGTGGATGGCTGGAAAGATAATTGGATAAAGAGAGTGGGATGGATTGGGTGAATAAATGGCTGGAGAATTAAATGGATGAAGAGTATTGGGTTGGATGGATTGGGTGGATGGATGGCCGGAGAGATAAATGGGCAAAGTCAACATGATTAGGGAGGAGGGCTTTGTGGGGATAGAGAGATTAAATTGTTATGATATAAATGGTTGTAATAATGTGTGTATGATTAAATAGATTGGGAAATAAGACAGGTGAAATAAGGGATGGATTGGATGGAGGGTTGGAGTGAATGACTGAGAATAAAAAGTGAATTAAAACACAGAGAATTATGTGCTGTACTCTATGTATACCTCTGTGCTACTCACACTGTGCTGTTTCTGTGTCTCCGGGGTTTCCTCTCAGTGTTTCGCTGATGGCTCACACTTAACCCTTTTCTGCCCTTATGCTGCCTGGAAACACTCTCTGCCATGGTTTGGTTTCACCTGGTCCTCCAGACCCCGCAGGTGCAGGTGCAGGCAATGGCCAACCTGCAGCTCCAGCACCAGCAGCATCTACAGGAGGAGATCTAATGGGAGGTAAGCTATGTGTGTGTTTCACCTTGTTTATTCATCCATTGTCCGTGTTAGATTTGTACAGCTTTGGTTGTGTCCTATTTCAGCATTGTGCTGTGTGTATATTGTAATGTGTTCATGACTGATGTCAGCGTACTGTTATTAAGAGCTTGGTGTTGAGGACGGTGTGAGTGGGTTGTTTGAGCCGGTGTGTTGTTGTCTCGCCTTGTGTTTTTGTTAAAGGCGGTCTGTTTCTCATTGTTCTTTGTTCTCTGTCATTCGTGTATTTAAAGTCTCCCGAGAACTTTGTGCTTAATGCTGAATTCGCTGTGCTCTGCTTTTTCTCTTTTTCACTCTCACTTTCTCACATTTGCCTGGTCTGAACGAAAACCCATTGCCTTAATCATGCTGTCATGTTTCTTTCACTATATCATTTGCCTGCGTTTCTATGTTTTTTGCTTATTTTGTCATCGCGCTATTGATCTCCCATCCTCTATTCATGGTTTCTCTTCACTCCTCCCTCTTTTTCTCTTCCTTCACTCTTGGTCTGGGTCATTGCTTGCTTCCTCCTGTGCTACGGTGAGTTCTACTGCTCCTACACATGCTGTTATCCCACCGCAATTTGACTGCATTGCAGTAGTACACTCAGCCTTGGCCCTGTGAGAGTCACTTAGTAGAGGGAAAAGAGGATGGGACTGTTTGGGTGGAGTCCAAACTAGCCAGATTGTAGTCAATGGTCTATAATTAGCAGCTTGATGGGTGGATGGATTAAGTGGTGTATAGACCTGGCATAGGTAAGGAATTGTATGGTTGGATGCAAAGGATGGCTTTGTGGATGATTGAAATGGTTGAATGATATGGATTTGATTGTTAGACTAGCATTGTTTCATTGTTTGGACAGTGGACTGTCTAATAAATTAAAGTGACTACATGAAGAGGTAGATATATGGATGGATGGATGGATGAGTGAAGTGATTTATGTGAATTGATAAATGGATGGCTTTATTGGACTCCATCCATGGATGGATAAACAGGACAGAGTCGGTGAGTGGATGAAAAGGTGGATGAAGTGATAGGTTCGGGTGGATGCATACATAAATTAGATTGTGATATTGCATGGGATGAATTGAATGGACAGATGGACAGTGATAGGTGCATGAAGAGAATGCCATGAATTGGATGTGTGGCTGGACAGACTGGTTAAGTAAATTGGCTGGATTATTGGATGGCTAAAGTGAATGGGATAGATGTTTAGATGGATGGGTGCATAATAGACATATACATGGAATGGTTGGAGATGAATGAGCTGTAGTGCAGTGGATGGATGGGGTAAAAGGCATAATGAGCAGAAGGACACATGATCTGGGATGTAGGCAGAGGGAGTGATTGGTGGGGTGGATGTGCATATGGATGTAGAGACTGGAATTGGTGGTTTGATGATTTGATAGAATTAAACAGCAAACACTGATGAATATCCTCATTTTTAAGGTAGAGAGATTGGTGTGATTCTTTGGCTGGATGATTAAATCAAAGAGGTTGATGCGTTTGCTTTCATTAAATCAGTGCATGCATGTTTAATGGCATCCTACCAGCATAACCAAGAATAATGGAAACAAGCCGACAGCAGCAGTGGAGTGCTAGACAAATGTACAGTAGCTTTAGATTAAACAATATTAATCAAACAAGCTTTAATGTTACGGTCTAGCTGTATCTAGCACTGAGTGTTGTGTGTGATAGTGGGTCTGTATTGTGGCTGTTGTGCTGTGCTAAATTTGGTGTTTTCCTTTACCGTATTCTATTTATTACCGTATTTTTTTCTGTGGTAATACATGTATGTCAAGTGACTTGCCTTCTTTATTTCACTGTATCGTCCTTCATATCTTCAGCATTTGGTGGCATGGGGGACATGCTCATGCCAGCCATGGACCCTCAGCCAGCTGGAGCAGCTTCCATGGCCTCACCTGTTAAACCAGCAGGGGGTGATTTGGACTCGACCATGGCAAACCTGGCCGGAAGTGAGTTACAGTATAACACGACACTGTTGTTTAAGCAGAATAATCAAAAAACTAGAAATAGAATGTAAGCGGTACCATTGCTGCAGAAGCACGGCTGGAAGAGAAGAAAACAAATTGTATGCTTGTTGCCTTTTACCATACATGTATGTGCCGTTTAACGTCCAGCCGATCACTGACCGTTTGCTTTACTGACCAAGGCCTTCATACTTCTACAAAATTATGATGGGAACAAAAAAATCTGTCTTACAACTTGTGATCTCATGGCTGTAAACAGCTGGTCAATCAATGCTGTGTATCCACAAGCAGACGCGGGAGTTAAAGAAAAAAAGTCTGTCAGGCTCAAACTCAAGTTGGAAAGCCAGAACAGGAAATCGGGGTACACGGAAGGAGAGAAGCAGCCAAGGTTGCCTGTTACCACGCACAGCCCCAGATTTTGTTTTAATTTTTTAGATCTCAGTCATTAAAGCTAAGAGACGTTGATCAGACGGCTGTTAAACAGCGCTTACCTGTAATTTGAATGACTTGAGCACGAATTGCAACTGAATGAATGAATTGATATTGTATGTAATTACTACCAGTGTAATGTGGACATACCCCTGATCTGTGGCTTGATAACTTTTAGTAACACTGAGATATGAACTTAATGGCACCAGAACTATGGCTGGTTACCAGTTTACTTTACAGTGCCATTAGACCACATTCAGCTTTAAAACACAACAACTGAAAATCTACATCACCAGAGCTGGGATACGAACGAGGGTGGTTCAGCTATGCTCTACTTCTAAACCACCCCAATTCATATTTAGCCTCTGGTGGGATATGGTTTCAGCTGCATTAGGTTTCCTGGCACCATTATCTTTAGAAGTTGCATCAACCTTGATGTACTCAATAGCCACGACACTTTCTTGCGAGATGATAAGTTATCAGATTAAACAAAAATTAAGCCTCTGTGACTCCAGTCTGGTGTCACAGTGCTTAAATAAATGCAAATAACGTGAGCTGAAATTCATACTGACTGTAATTAACCTATAAAATATAATGAACACTCCTGCACTAAAGTGACTTGAGTTTCTAATTTATGTCCTTTTTTTCTCTCTCTCTCAGATCTGGGAATGGGGACTCCGAAACCGTAAGGGTCATTTATTCTCACATTATTTGTTGTTTTTTAAATAAATCTTCACGCTTGCTATTTAGCGTCTAATCAATCTTTATGTCTCTCTGTTTGCCTCTCAGGGGGGAAGCAGCAGGAGGGTCAAACTGGCAAGCTCAGGTAGCAGCCCCTAGCTGGGGCATGTCCATGGTAAATGTTGTGTTGTCCTGTAGATCTGGAGCATGGTGTGGAGCAGCATGGCTTTGAGTGGCATAGAACGGAACCAATCAGATGGTCTGTCTTTCCTCTGGTCTTTCTGGTTCCTTCCACAAGCTTGGTTAAAAGAATCTGTAGGAATCATTGGAAAGAATGTTTATAAGAATGCATAAAAAGTTCTAATGAAATAAGTTAGAAAGTAATGTGCACACAAAGGCAGTGGCTTACTAAAGCCTTTTCCACAAAACTGTAGTTGTTATATGCCAAATTAACATCCATATAAATGCCCAGACCCAAGGTGTCCCAGCAGAACATTACCTAGAGCATTCTTCATACTCCATCCACCAGCTTGTCTCATGGAAAAGAAAGGCGGTCTTCTTCCATAGCTACAAGGTCGAATTTAGAAGCGCGCCCATGGTTCCAAAATGGGGAAAAAATACAGTGCCTAACATCCAACAGTATGACACGATAGAACTTTCCTAAAATTGTTTATTTAAATGCTAACAGTAACAGTAATTTGAGTTAGTCATTTTTATATCTTGATCCCCTTATATCCAAATTTATACTACTTTCTGTTCTTTATGCTGTGGATTCCAAAGCTTTAATTAAGCTAAAACAATTGGTGAATTAACCTGTGTGTGTGTGTGTGTGTGTGTGTGTGTGTGTGTGTGTGTGTGTGTGTGTGTGTGTGTGTGTGTGTGTGTGTGTGTCCCACGCTTTCATTAGGAATATGTACAGCACATTTTAGATTGATTAGAATTTGATCTAGACTTTGATCAGTCTTTTGCTTTTTTACAGTTAGCTTTTTGCTATTTTTTGCATGCACTTATAAACTTCTTAAATCGCGAAAAGGTCTGATAATCTTCTAAGCCACTGCTCCATGGTATAGAAATGCTCGTTCCCTTTTTGTTTGCGTGTTCGCTTGTGCATACTGTTTTGTCTCGTGTGTGGATTATTTAGTCTATTTTATGTTAACCCCCACCTCCATCCCTATTCCTGTAACACACACCCCTTGTAGCCTGTTCCCTCCACGATTTCTCCTCACATGAGGTCTCAGCTGCCATTCAGCATGGTAAGAGTGTGTGTCCGTGTGTATTTGTCAGTGGTAGTGTCTGCATGTAGTTCATGTTTTTCCTGTCACACGTAGCCTGGAGCACCAGGAGCCGCCCCCATGATGTTCCCTCAGCAGCCTATGATGAGACCACAGTTCCCTGCTGCAGGAGCACCTGCACCGGTAACACACACTATGGTCTATACACTCCACACCCACATTGATGAAATGCAGAAACTCGGTTTAGAGACCTGGGCTATTAGGAGATGATCAAATAAAGTTACACTAAGTAAGTAACATACAGCATCTCAAAAAAGTGAGTACACAGTATTCAGTCTACAGCTTGTATAACAGTGTAAATTTGCTGTGCTCTCAAAATAACTCAACACACAGCCATTAATGTCCAAACCCCTGCCAACAAAAGTGAGTACACCCCTAAGTAAAAATGGCCAAATTGTGCCAATATTTTGTTTAGCCACCATTATTTTTCAGCACTGCTTTAACGATCTTGGGCATGGAGTTCACTAGAACCTTCACAGGTTACCACTGGAATCCTCTTTCACTCCGCCACAACAACATCACAGAGCTGGTGGATGTTAGAGACCTTGTGCTCCTCCACCTACCGTTTGAGAATGTCCCTGGAGGCATGCTTGACCTTTACCCTCAGTTTCTTTAGTAAGGCAGTGGCTGTCAGTGGTGTGTTGAATTTGTACCAGACCTTGGATAGGGAGCTCTACCCAGTCATGTACACACATATGTATGATTCTTTCTTCCATAGATGTCTGCTGGAGCGGCCCAGAGTCCCAGAAGGCCTCCTCCTCCCAAGGATCCCCTCGCCGACCTGAACATCAAAGACTTCCTATAGACCAGCATCAGGTAGATTCACACATGTATAACTTTAACTTACTGTATCTTTGTCTTAGATTTATAAAATTAGTCATGAATTACTTCATGAACAGCCTGCAAAACTAACATTGTTAAACCCTGGCATTGGTATACCTTGTCCTTTTTTACTGTAAAAGCACTACTTTTTAGCAGGCACTCATAAGTAGAGTGACTTACAACTGATGCAGTTTTCCATTCAATTTAGATTAAAGAGCCTTGCTCAAGGATCCACCTATGGCAGCTTGCCTGTGCTAGGATTTGGATCCTGAACCCTCTGATTAATAAGACTGTAACCCTAACCACTGTATCAGTGTAATATAGCAGCTTTATAATATAGTGTAATTTATCATTTTGAAATATCCCCTAATTTTTGTGAGCAGTTATATGTCATGTGTCACACTTGGAGGACAAAACATTCACAAGAAATATCCTATACGTAAAATATGCATTCTCTCTTTAAGAGATTCCACTACTTGTAGTGCATGGTAACACAAAAAATCACCATGGATGGATAGACCCTTTTAGAAGATCTCTGTAATAATGTTGTGTAAAATCACGAGTTAGGAGAAAGATTCAAGAAGATTTTGGTGGCTTTTATTTTGTTTTACTACCAACAAGATCGGATCCAAACTGTGTGGCCTAGCCATGACGATATTGATCATGGAAGCTACCCAGAAGCCACTGACAAGTTTGAAGGACGTACAGGCCTATATGGAAGAGATTGATCATTCTGCATGACAGCAATCTCAAAACCTTACGCACAGCTGCCCTGTATAGCAGAGGAGCAAGAGAGAAGCGACTCCTGAAAAAGTGCCAGTCTGTAATTTGCACAAAACACTCCTCTATTTATGATCTATTTTAATTGGAGTGTATCTCCATTGTATATCAGGGACTATCTGTAATACCACGTGCTTTAGGATCAGATGGCCAAAAATTCTTGAGAAAAACACGCAAAGCTGAAAAACAAAACAAAACAGTGGCTTAAGGACAGGAAGGTGAAGGTCCTTCAGCAGCAGAGTCCTGATTTGAATCTGTAAGAAAATCTGGGGATGGACTTGAAGAGATCAGTGTATTATCGGTCACCACAAATTTAGTCAAACAATTCTCAAACAATTTTGCAAGGAACAATTAGCAAATAATCCTGTCTGGAGGGAGTTTTTGTGTAGTTATGCCAGAGAGGAGAGCTTCTTCACGGATATTACGTATTTCTTATTAGCTCTCACGTTCTTTGGTCCGATTAAGCGGAATTTTGGTCCAAATAAGCGAATAAAATTACACGTATAGAATAGGATTTGTTTCGGTATTTTAGGATTCGGTCTGAATAGGCGTCTGGTCCCATTAACCGGATTCGACTGTATCTGTTTTTTATATGACATCTATTTATTGAAATTGACAAGAAATAGCAAATAACAAATATGGCCTAAATGTACAAAAATAACCATATTATTCAATTGCATACAGCACAGTATCAGAGAAGGCCATTACTGAAAAACAAAGTACAAAATATAAAACCCTAGCAGCCCATTATTGCCGTGAATAGGAAATTGCAATCAAACACCCGCACATATTGAAAGCCATTCACATCGAAGTAACTGGTGTATACATACTGCCAGGTAAAGGAACGAAAACCTTGAACCGTACGTACCCTTTCGAAAAAAAAACCCAGCCCACATTCCCCCAACAAAATCCTCTAAAGGTGTAAACATTTCAAATGAGATAGGGACATATCTGAACAGATTTATTGCTGCTTTTTCAAACCAATTTTTAAAAATTCATTTTCAGAAATGTTACCTTTTTTTTCCTCATTAATTTTCTAATTAAAGAACAAATATGGACTGTACACACTAAAACGACTTTTATCTTTGTGTCTCACAGCAAGTCAGCGACAACGACCCTGGGGAAATGGATGTGTGCATTTCTGGGTAGCTTCAGGGTCGCCTTTTCTCCTTCCTGCTCTCTCTCTCTCTCGCTGTCTATTGTTGTGCTACAACCTGTGAAAGTGATTCTGTATACGTGTGTGTATGTGTGAGTGTGTGTACTTTGTTTCCGAACTGTATTTAAAAAAAAAAGACATCTATAAAAAGGTATTGATCGTTGCATCCCAATACATCCGTTCCTTTTCGTTCCCCCCTTGTTGACTTGCTCTTCTGTGGGAAACCCAAACAGACGTGTGATGTTTTCTGTGGAAAATCTCTAAAGTTTTGGTGTGGTACATATCACCAGTCGATCCTGGGCTCACTCGATCCATGCTGTCATTCAAGTATTAGTTGTCTAGCTTTTGGCCATACAGCTTACGCAACACATGGATGAACGTAACGTTGATATGTATTAAGACCTGTGCAGATGAGCTGAGTTTCATCATCTTCTACCAGTGAAATGCAACTTTTGACTAGTCCTATTGCAAACGGAATATGCATTTTAGAATACTTGATCGCGATTTTGAGATCAATCTATTTTAGTTATGTTGAAAGTACTACGTATTAAAACTGGTCCAGACTTTACCCACCTGTATTCCTGCCACCCGAATGCAATCCAGCTCTGTTTGATGGCACCTCGTAGCGAATAGTGGTGGTGCACAAGAATACAGCTGTTCTTCTTCTGAACGAGTCCTACTGAAAATTGCATCTACATCTCAAACTCGGTCCATCTACTGACAGAACAGGACGTAACTTGGACGTTACGGCAGAGAAATGGGAACATTAAAGGTCGTTGGACACACTGATGGAACAATGTTAGATTAGCTGTGGCTGTGCTGTTTTTTTCTGATGGATCTTGTTTTTGGACACCCTCCCACCCTAGTTGTCCAAGTAAACCCCCGTGCATGTGAGTCCTGTTGAAATGCAATAAATATTTAACTGGTTAACACGGTGTGAACACAGAATCCTTGGTGTTGCAATTAATGCTGGTTAATGAAGCTACACGTCACCTGATGCAAAAAATAAAAAAAAGGTGCTCTCCTCCTGTCTGCTTAGAAACTATTCCAAACTTTTGTAACCTCTACAGAGGATTATTGTAATGTTTCGCTACCTGACTCATGCTGGCTCTTTGAAATAAGCTTCGGTTAGTTTGGATCGTGTTATCACTAGAGATTGTGAACTGTCAAAATAAATATTACTTGCACTGAAAACGCTGATATGACATCCCAAGGTCTTTTAACAACCACACTACTTTATTTTCTACTCCAGCCCACATTTACCCTGTCAGACGCGTAACAAAATGAATAACATCCCAGAGCAGACAGGCTCTCGATGACACAAAGGAGCACATTTATCAGAAATTATATGGAATTGGTTTGTATTTAACACCTCGGACACAAGGCAATCAACTGCTTGCAAATTATAATTAACAAATCTGGAGAAAACGGGCAACTTTCACACTGCATAGAGTAATCAGGAATCCAGATTGTGCAGGACCACACATTTTATTATACTTTTTTTTAAATTTTCACAATATTACATTATCTCTAATATGTTAGTCTATAAAATATATTGAAATTATATATTTTTTCGCTAAAAAAAATTAATCTGACTTTGACATCAGTGCAACACTCCGAGCAAAGAGCATTTAGAAAATCACTGATTGCGTGACGATTTACCTGTCCATGGATCTAAAATGAAAGAAAAAATTCCAGAAAGCGATTTCAATAAATAATATACTAATTTAATTTACTATTAAGATGATTTGAATTTTGAATTGAATCCAAAAACCCCGCCCAGTATTTTTTTTTTCTAAACTTTAAGTCCTATTTAAGTCACCAAATTCCAAACAGAACTTTTAAAGTGCGCCATTAACCAGTGCAGTCAACCAGTAATACCAGGAATGGAAGTTGGATGGCACATGCAACACTTTACAATGAATGTACATTGAATTTATTCAATACTGTTATGACTGGTAAGGTCTAATATTTTAGAATTAAGTTTGCCCTACATTTGGTGGCATAATTGTCCATGGCTTGATTTTACGGACTACTAAAAAAGGTAAATATTTCTGAACAAGGTTTGGTTAGATTTAGTTTGACTATTCATTGCAGTATTACTTCTGCTTTTATAACTACTGAAAGCTCAAAATATATTATTGTAAATTTAAAAAATTCCAAGATTACTGATTAGATGACTAAAGTGTAAATTCATACTTGAAAACATCTTCATGATGCTTCTCAATTAAGATTCTGTCAAACATCGCTCAGCATTCATTCCGCTCACGCTGATGCTGCAGGTATTTAAAAACACATTGTGCTGTGTGTCAGTCATGTGAGCTCACAACAATAAGGTTCAATTCCAGGGTGGAGCGACCTGGGTCCTCCCCGTGTCTGCGTGGGTTTACTCCGGGTACTCCGGTTTCCTCCCACAGTCCAAATACATG
>JAYJMA010004457.1:0-12998 GCA_036873895.1 Parotocinclus cabessadecuia | reverse complement strand
GTGTGTGTGTGTGTGTGTGTGTGTGTGTGTGTGTGTGTGTGTGTGTGTGTGTGTGTGTGTGTGTGTGTGTGTTTGAAGGTCATCTGATCATCTCTAAAGTGTTTCTGGGCCACAGCATCCCAGTGAGGGACGGAGTGCCAGTGGATTCTAACTCTTATCCCAAAGCTCACTCAGTGTACCGCAAAGCCATTGCTAAGCAACATCTGACAACCCCTACTCAGGGTGACACAGGTGTGTATGTACTTGTGAGTGAGGAAAATCTATTATGTAAGCAGCAGTTCTATTGTTCAGTTGATTATTATATTTGGGATGATTTTTCTGTTTGAATACTCATTTCATTCAATGACCATTTGAATAAAAAATTTTGGGAGCATGATGTACGCTCATTATGTCAGTGACCTAATTATGATGCCCTTAGAAGTAGCTGGCGAACCTGATAGGAGTTTTTCAATACAAAGTACTGACTGATAATTCTGCTATGTGTATATTCACTATCGATGCCATCTTCCATTTCCAAGAGTCCCATTTCAGCAGCAGATACTCAAATTCTAAAAAATAGTAACCATTTTAAAACAATCTAGTATTACATTAAACTGGAGACATTAGATGGAGAGAGAGCAGTTTCATTTCAGCCAGGGAATTAGTAAAATGTTGTTGAAATCTTGATTGCAGTAATAATTATTGTGTGTTATGTTTCAGAGTGTTCCTCTGAGCTGCCGAGGAGCTGTGACTGCATCCAACAACAGACTTTGTGGTACGTTTTCAACCATGAGCTTGTGCTGCCCGAGTATCTCATCAAGTTTGAGTACATCACTCAGGTAATGCCTACATAAAAAAGTGAATAAAGTAAATGATCCATTACTAATAGAATGCGCTCTGATCTTCGTTCTTGTTATAATAATAGACAACCATAGTGAGATAACTAATAGGACACAAGCAGCTGTGTCTTAATGGAATACCTTTTAAAAAGCCCTGAGCAAGTTTGCAGAGTGCTGAGGGGCATAGTGTATAAAAACCGCCAACACTCTGACACACTGCCTCTGCTGAAGCACCATGTGTTTTTAAATGAACACCTAATGGCTCTCTGATACTTGGGAACAAGGAGGGGGCAACTAAAAAACTTCCATTTTTAACACATTAATGCTAGTCATTCACCACACAATTGCCATGTATATTACTGTAGCAACATAGCAGTGAATTAAAGTAGTGGATTTACATTTATAGCATATAGCATATACAAGCTTACAGTGGCAGCTCAGCAAAAGTGATTTGAACCCTTGACCTTCTGGTCTAAAGTCCATTACCTTAACAGCTAGGCTACTCCAGTCCCAATTTTGTCTGTTTCTGTTTGTAAACAGTTTCTCTTGTTGTGCTACTTGGCTTAATTAAAGACAACAAATGTTGTGCAATGCTGGGGGGGTAACCAAGAGATATTACATACTGTACATGTTTTTGGTCCGATTAAGCAGAATTTTGGACCAAATAAGTGGAATAACATTACACGTATATAATATGTTTTGATTCGGTACTTTAGGATTTGGTCCGAATAAACGGCTGGTCACATTAACCGGTGGTCCCATTAACCGGAATCGACTGTATTTAGAAAAGAAGGATTTGTATGTGCTATCAGTTTAGGGAAAATTAAGGTTAAATAAGAAATGATTACACCTGATTCCTGGGTACACAATCTGATACAGTTTTAAATACAAACATATGCCATTTATTTTTATCCTGAATCGCTTTAACAGCTTAGCTCTTAAGAACTATAATAAGAAATACAAATTTTGTCTTAATATACATCTAATTCACATCTGAATGACAGTAAACGAGTGCATCCTTGTGACAACTGCTGACAGAAAAGAGCATCGCAGTCCTGAAAGACAGAAACATGTTCTCATACCTTTTTCCTTTTGTTTTCATTGTGTTTCAAGTAAAACATACAAAGATAATAATTAATGTATTGTACAATACAGTACTGAATGTATTCATATTGTAATTGATGAATTGCTAATATCGTTAAAATAATTATCTTAACTACTTTATGACTATGGTACTGTCAACTCAATGCACATTTCTCTTAATGTCCTGTTTCGCAGGATATAATATGAATATGATATGTTAATGGCTCATATCAGTAATAAATTCCTAAGCAATGCATATGATTCCCCTTTTTAGGAAAGACCCCTGTCCCCCTTTCCATGCGATTCGGTTAATGCCTCTGATGTCACATGTCAATCGCATGATGATCAGGCTCTGGAAGTTCAGGATGATCAGGAAGTTCTTGCTCTCGAGCCTGATTTCAAGTCCCAACCCACACTGCTGAGCCTCGATGAGAGCGGCCTCTTATCTCTAGCTGGAGCTAACATGCTCAGCCAAATCTCTGTGAGTATCGTTTGAGAGCATACTGCTAATAAATCAAACTCCAGTTCAAATCCAGTTCAGTGTATTCTAAGCTACCTGTAGGCATTGAGTAAATGTATTTTTTTACCCTTTACCACTTACTATGACCCTCCATGACTCTTCAGTACATTATACTAATTGCATTTGTTCATATATATATATATTGATTATATTCATGGTTTTGTAGGTTTTGAACCTACATGGCAGTAATTTGACCAGGGTGAAGGATCTTTGTCATCTCACAGCACTGCGTGTTTTGACCGTCAGCTTTAACCAGCTCACACGACTGGATGACATTTCACACCTGGTGAGATTCTACCAGGTAGAATGCCTGTGGTATTAATATGAGGACAAAAACAAAGGATGGTAATCGTTCAAAATTACATAGTGCACAAATAAAATAAAATACAGACGTGCTTAACCCTCCTAAATCTGACAGTGGCTATAAAATTAGCTACACATCTGAAAATTGTAATATCTAAAACCTATCTGAAATCCCTGCTGAATCTGATCAGGGTCGCAATGTGTTTCCAGAGTCCTATGGTCCCTGATTTATATTGTCCTAGAGCCCTGTCTTCCTACATACCTTTGTTCCCAGAAGTCTATGTTCCTGAGAGCCCTGTGTTCCAAGAACCATTTGAACCCCAGACCCTGTATACCTTAATTTATATAGTCCCAGATCTCTATTTTCCCAGAACCCTGTGTTTCCAAGTTAGAAAGTTTATTGGTTTATATTATTCCTGTGTTCCCTGATTTATATCCTTGAACCTCAACCTTCAAGTTCTTCCTGGTTTATATAGTCCCAGAATTAGTACCCCTGTGTACCCAAAGTCCTATGTTATCTAGACCCTAAGTTCTCAGAGCCCTGTGCCTCCAATGTCCTGTGACCCTCTTTTAAAAGTTTATAGTTAGCTGTCAGATATTTACTGAATAGTTACAATACAATAGCAACAAATCGAAGTGTCCAAAACTACTCATTGTTTGTCCCAGTTATGAAATGTGTAATTATATACAGGATCTATTTCTTACACGCTTCTGTGTAATCCTTTTTTTTCTGTAGCAAAATTTAAAATGTGCCTTGTCTGTCGTATTCTGTTCAATTAGCCCAGACTTAAGTGTGTGGATGCCAGTTTTAATCAGATTCGGACTCTTGATGGGCTCCAAGGCCTTCCTGGTCTTAAACAACTTGACCTGTGCTGGAATCACCTGAGCCAAGTGAGGGAGGACATGGACATCCTGCACAAACACACACCATCTCTGCAGTGTCTTGATACTAGACACAACCCATGGAATCAGGTAAAGAGGACAGGTTTCTGGCTAGTATGTCTGTCTTTGGAAATTGTATATATATTTCGGTTTTTGTGTAACTACTTTTGATGGCCAGGTATCTGCTCTGAAGTCTAGAAAGAACATGAATTAGTTCATATACTGTCTTAAATACTTGGATTGTGTGTGTGTGTGTGTGTGTGTGTGTGTGTGTGTGTTTGTAGCAGGACGTGTCAGTGCGGATGGTGATGTTGGAAAGGTTAAAAAGTCTCACACACCTGGACGGCGTGCTAGTTACGGAAGAGGAGGCAGACGCTGCTGCAAGGGGGAGCACCATCTTCAAAATCAGTTTGGTAAGTCTGTGTTTTTGTATGTTTTGTGTGCTTATATTACATTGGGGATCAAATGTCCCCACTAGATTATAAGGATTATAAGATAAAGAATAGAATAGATAGTTTCTGTGGGTTTGTATGTGTGTGTGTGTGTGTGTGTGTGTGTGTGTGTGTGTGTGTGTGTGTGTGTGTGTATTTGTAGGAGTCTCTGCTTTCTCACTCTCGTACTGATGTCAGTCGTCCTCGCTGCCTCAGTCTCCTTACAGCAGCCCAAATTCTTACACAACTTAAACCGTCACCATGGTACCAAACTACTAACTTGGAACCAGGATGGAGTGCTAAGGTACACTTCAAACACATAATTGTCATAACCCAAATTCTAAAGCCACACCTTCAAATTGGGACTGACTGGCAGATAGACCAAACCTTTTAACTAAGTGTGTGTCTGTGTGTGTTTGTGTGTTTCTGTGTGCTTGTGAATGTGTGTGTGCCTGTTTGGGTCTGTGTGTGTCTGTGTGCTTGTGAGTGTGTGTGTCTGTTTGGGTCTGTGTGTCTGTGCGTGTGTTTCTGTGTGTGTGTCGGTGTGTGTTTCTGTGTGTGTGTGTGTGTGTGTGTGTCTGTAGATCACAGCATTGAACCTGGATGGACAGCAGCTGTGTTGTATCAGTAACATGGAGGATTTGGTGAACCTGCGCTGGGCATCCTTTAATCATAACCAGCTTACTCACATCAGGGGCTTTGAACACTGCCCCCTATTGGAGGAGCTCTCTCTCAACCACAACTTCATCTGCACTCTGGAAGGTTTGCATTCACATGTGATGATATTGTAACACTGATAACGTTTTTAATGCTGTTAACCACGTTTTTGCTGCTTAACCCTGTGAAACACTCGTAGTTATGGGCTGTATCTGAAATGGTCCCTTACTGCCTGTATTCTAATAGAGATGTGCAGTGAGGAAAGGCAGTGCCTTTTCTGTTATGTTCAAATAAATAAGAAATGTAATGAAAGCCTTTACCTGAATGAATTGAGTGTCGGGTGAGGTATCACTGTCACCTCACGGCTAGAAGGTCCTGGTCCCAGGTGGAAGGGTCTGGGTCATTTCTCTGTGGAGTCTGCATATCCTTCCTGTGTCTCCGAGGGTTTACTCAGGGTTCCACCCACAGGAGGCCAAAGACATGTGTCTTAGTATGTATGGTGTCACAAAAGTGCCCTAGCGTGTAACAGTGTGTATGGGTGTGTGAGTGTATGTGTCCTATAATGGATTGGTTGTTCCTGCCCTGCGGCCTGTGCTACCATCTAGCGGTTACCCTGTCCAGGATCAAGTGGATAAGAAAGTGAATGAATGAATGAATGAATGAATGAATGAAATGATTGTAGCTATTTGTATATGAATCATTTGAATTTGCATTCTGGATAAGTGGATAAGATTCGATATCAAACTCTCCCTAATGAACACTAACCACACTCTGTGTGTGTGTGTGTGTGTGTGTGTGTGTGTGCAGGTTTATGTAAGCTGCAGCGCCTGACTTATCTCAGCATTAACAACAATCAGCTGCAGTGTTTGGATGGCTCGGTGTTGGACCGTCTGCCGAACCTCCACTTCCTGTCTGCTGAGAACAACTACATTTCGTCCCTGCACGGAGTTCAAAGGTCATGCTGCCTGTTTGAGCTCTATCTCGGAAACAACAACATCACTACTTCGCGTGATATCTATCATCTGAAGGTCAGTGGGAGTCTAGAGCCTATCCTGGAATTCATTGTGTACAGCTGAGCATGAACCTAAGGACAGCGGTTGTGCAGCATTTAATGTACTGGACTGTTGAACAGAAGGTCAAGGGTTCAAGCCAAGCCTTCACTGTTGGGCCCTTGAGCATGGCCCTTATCCTGTTATTGCTTGAAATGTATCAGTTGTAAGTCACTGTGGATAAGGGTAATGTAAAGAAGCGTTGTAAGTCCAAGTTGTAAATCTATGACCAACTGTTAGGATTTGAAATCGGGTCACAGAAGTAATGGGCTAGTGAATGGCCGTTGTATGACCAGTGCCCGTGTTAATAACATTAACATCTGTCTTGTAGAATCTGAGCAGCCTGATCATTTTGGATATGTATGGAAACCCGTTATCACAGAGGCTGGAGAACTATCGTGCTTACGTCATCTTCCACATGCCGTCACTAAAAGCACTGGATGGAATCACTGTGGTGAGACACACACACACACACACACACACACACACACACACACACACACACAGTGAGGGTTACTGTCAGTAAATAATTTATCTGGTGTTAGTATGTTTGTAGTGCTAAATAAATCTGTGTTCCCAATTTTGTCATCAGCTTTGGTCACTTCGTGTGAAGTTTGGTATGTTCTCCCCTTAACTCTGATTTTTGACATCATTCTCTCTGGTTGTGTTATCTGAGCGTTCCTACTTTCACTAGTTGCCCCGATTCCAATTTTTCCCTCCTATATGACAGGTTTGTGACACACTTTTTGATATATTAGTCATTTTTTACAAGTAACAGTAACACATCAGACTAAAGTTAGGACCTATTAGCTTGGATTGTTGGAGTGTTCCAGTGTTTGGCTCAGCACAGACACAGCGCTGTAAGCAACTTGGTATTTACATTTCTAGATTCCTATATTTCTAGATTACATTTCTAGATCCTGCGTGCATTGCACTTGGTTATATGATACAAATGCCAGAATCTCAGAATTCCCTTACTCCCAGAGTTTCCGGGTGGATTATTCTGTAGCTGTATTTATTTTGGAACAGTTTGTTTGTGGTAGTGAGCCATTTACGTGCTGTAAATATTACGTTGGCCAATGTTTTTCCCTCATACTGCTATGTATTGCTTTCCGACTGTGCTATGGTCTGAGACCATTGATTGAGCTTTCGTCGCATCGCATTGTTAACCTTAAACTACAGTCCATATACTTTCTGTAGCATTAGCATTCTGTATAAGAAGATGATAAATAGCATAATAATGGTATGTTTTTATACTAATTAAAAAAAAAAAACTATGTGAAAGTTGTTTTAATATACATCATAGGGTATGCAGACTTATGCACTAAACTGTATGTATTTGTATTTCTGTACAGGAGATTTCCGAGTCAGAAAACGCTAAAGATCTTTTCGGAGGAAGGCTAACGGCAGACATGGTGACTGAGAAACTCGGTCACTCAAACTACAGAGAAGTTGTAGAGCTGGAGCTAACAGCCTGTTCTATCAGGTACATTATTAAACCTGTTGTCTAGCTGTGTGACAAATCCACGTGTGAAATCTCTTAATGTGAGTTTTCTTGTTCTTTAGGATGGTAGATCTGACTCCTCATGATCTGTTTGTCAATTTGCGCAGCGTGAATTTGGAGCGCAACAATCTCTCCTCCTTCGGGAGTCTCGTCTATCTGCCGAACATCAAGGTTTGTGCTTCAGTGTATTGCTGTTCATCTTTTAATTATCTTAATTAAACTTTTAATTAACGGACATGGTTTTAATAAAACAATAAACAACCTAGATTTGCTTCAATTAAAATTTAGATGTCAGTGTCACATTAGACTAATTATTCACGAATATATTTTCACATCTTTTTTTACCTGTGTGTGTGTGTGTGTGTGTGTGTGTGTGTGTGTGTGTGTGTGTATCTTTGTGTGTGTATGCACGTGTGTGTGTGTGTGTGTACAGGCTCTATGCCTAAACTACAATCGCATTGAGTCGATTTTGCCACGTCAGAAAACCCAAACTCACCTGAGTGGCAGACAGCAACTCTATAATAAAGTTCACTCCAGCGGATATGGACAACAGAGCAGAACCAGCAGGTACACACACACACACACACACACACACACACACACACACACACAAACACACACACACACACACACTGTATGAAAACAGTGATTTGATGAATCTTCACTTTTGGCCAATAGGTGTCACTATAATATTATGGATAAACTTATTATTGTGGGTTCTCAGGTTGCAGAACAGCAGTTGTACCTGGTTGGTAAACTTGCTTATAAGGTAGTCACACTGAACATTAAAAAGAATTAGCTCTTAGTGACTCTACTGGATTAAAGAACACCAAGAGGTTTACTTATAGTCTGTATTTCATAGAGCTTTTTATGACATCACATCATATTAAGGATGAACTGAAGTTCATTCCACCACCCGCAGGTCTGGACGGATGCCGCTTGGCTTGAACAATGCTCTGTTGTAAATGCTCTGTTTTTTGGAGGAGTGGTTGTTTAGTTGACTTCATCTGATTTTCAGATGCTTGAATGAGTATCTGTATAATGTTTAGATGTGTGGACAAATAGTTTACTAACTTTAGGTCACCGAGTAGCAGATTAGTTGTTTGCTGATGAAGTAGCTGTTTATTTGATTTATGTGGATGCAAGGTCAGCTAAGAAATGTAAGCAGTTACGCAGTCAGTACACCATGCTCTTTGTTTACTTTTTCCATGCATCTCTTTTGGTTTTGTGACGATAGGGAGTGTGTATGTGTGGGGAATCTGGAGCCGCTCATGTCCAGTCTGGAGGTTCTCCATCTAGGCTATAACGGCATCTCAAACCTGAGTGAGCTGCAGCTGAACCGACTGACCAACCTCAGAGCTCTGTTTCTGCAGGGTAAGACACAAACATATCTCCAAATATAAACGGTGTTTACACTAAAGTCCCTCAGGACACTCTCTGAAAGCCTGTTCCTGATTGCTTGGACAGACACATTCATTCCAGTGGTCTGCTAAATGTAATTATTTAGGGCTTTGGCAGTGCTCATCCAGTTCGTCCTTACACAAAAAAGCAGATAGTGGTCCTGCTGATGGGTTAATAACCTTTGGTGGCCTTGTCCAGCTCTCCCAGACTAACTGCCTGTCTCCTGGATTCTTCTCCATGGCAATGGCACGTATTGATGTGCCATCCTGCAGGAGTTGGACTACTTGTGTACACTGGCCTTAGAATACTGAAAAACTAGAGAAGTCAGCCAGAAAGACGAAAAGGGACAAAATGTCAATGGCCTCCACCTCCACATTAAACCATTTTTGTTTGGGGGTCGTGTCATTGTTGTTCTTCTAGAGCACATTTTGTTAATTTCACCTAAATGAAAAGACCAAAGCAGCTAAAACTGATTAACATCCCCTTCTGCTACTTAAATGACCAGATCAGTATCCCAGAAGTTGATGCTATAATCAGGTTCTGTCTGCTCCGTTCCAGGGAACGAGATTGTGCAGCTAGAGGGGTTGGATGGCCTGTCTCTCCTACATGAGCTGGTTTTGGACCAGAATCGGGTAAAGACACTCAATGAGAGCTGGTTCAGCTCACACACCCGGCTGCTCGAACTGCACCTGAACGACAACCGGCTGCGCAGCCTCACACACCTGCAGCTTCCGAATCTGCAACGCTTGTATCTAAATAACAACAAACTGCAGGTACCACACACACACACTCACACTGTGGATAAGGTTTGTATGCACTGTATATACACACTGATCAGTCATAACATTATGAAAACCTCCTTGTTTCGACACTCCTTGCCCATGATCCTTTTACCATATAGAAACACTTTGTAGTTCTGTACACCTCTATACTCAGTTCTCTACTGGCCAGGACCCCCACAGGTCAGGTACTATTTAGGTGACCCTGACATGGCGGTGGTGGTAATGTGTTTTGAGTTGGTCCGATTAGAGCAGACACAGCAGTGCTGCCGGTGTTAACACCGTTCTCACTCATCATCCACTTTATTAGACACAATCACATTGTTGTTCTACCTTGATGCAGAGTCAGAGACAGCAGCTCATCTGTTGTTACGCAGCTTGTGTTAGTCATCCTCTAATCCTTTATCGGTGCCCACAGGCTCGACCTATTTGGCTGGTGGACTATTTTCAGCCCAGCAGGAGCTGTGAGGTGTTTAAAACCTCCAGCAGCACTGCTGTGTCTGATAAGTCATTGTCCAACACGCCACCATGTCAGTGTTAGTACAGTTTTGAAAATGATCCACCATCGAAATAGTACCTGATCTGTAGGGGTTCCAACTAACATAGTAAAGAGGACTGAACAAAGCATTTATAGAAGAGACAGACTACAGTCTGTAATTGTAATTGAACTACGAAATGCAGTCACTACTAAAGTGCAAATAGAAATTAAGAAGAATAGAAACAGAAAATATAAGAAGCCTGAGACTTTTGCGCAGTATTGTAAAATACATGGTTACATTCTGTGTTGTAGGATATTGCAGAGTTGGAAAAACTGGAGACTCTTCCCTCACTTATAGAACTGTCTGTGGTCAGCAACCCAGTGAGTCTCTCCCACATACACACACACACACACACACAAACACACACACATACATACACATAAATAAATATGTATATACTATGTATATACTATATGTATATACTATATATATAATAAGTTATACAAATATAAAGTAGCTGCATAGGACACGAGATTCTAGAAAAAAAACAACCCGTTTTACCCAAACAACACTTGACATTAAAAATGAAAGCCCAGATTGATTGTGTCTGAGGGAGGTGAGCCAAGTCATTTGATTATCCCCCAGCACTGCAACTGGTGTGTTTGTGTGTGTGTGTGTTTGTAGGTAGCGCGACGCTCTCTCCACAGATCATCTGTCATTCTGCATCTCCCTCAACTGCAGGTGCTGGATGGGTCCACTGTTACAATGGAGGAGCGAACCCGAGCAGAGTTATTGTGCAGTGAGGTACACATAGATACACATAGATACACTCATACAGTCCCCTCCACAATTATTGGCACCTCTGGTAAAGATGAATAAAAACTGTTATAAGAAAGTCATATTTTGATGACCCGGCTGAGAGAAAGAAGAAAAAATAATTAATTGTGAAGTGAATTCAGGGAGAAAAATAATTAAGAAATATCTGGTTTTTGTTTCGCTTTTTAATGCTTTTAACAAAAGTCAATTTTTTCCTTGTGGTGACCAGCAAAATGTCCTGGGGTCACGATGGATACATTTAATTAATTCATTAATTAGCTACAGTAATATTGATAACAAACTCTCTCTATATATGTGTGTGTAGTGTCCAGACTCTGACGTGTCATATCCTGGGCTACTGTATCAAGCTCCACTTGTTCGAGGCGCCACTCTCCAGAATGTTGGTCTGCAGCATCTAGCAGGACCTACTGAGATTCTCTTCAGTACCAACACTGATACATACCCTAAATGTACGTGTACACACACACACACACACACACACACACACACACACACACAACCTTTCTGGGATCATTTGTTTTTCAGTTACTCAGGGGTCCAGATTGTGTGTTGCTTAACACTGTCGTTTAAAGTGTCCACCTTTCAGAATAGCCATGATGACACGAAATCCATCTTTTGGACCATTTACAATTGTATGCATTTTTTAGGCACACCTTGTGTAACGATCAGCTTTTGGTGACCCAACGAATACAAACTATGTTCATTATGTGTGTTAGATAAGAAACAGAGAGCTGGAGGTACACACTCACGAAGCGACAAGCACAGAGGAGTGCCGAGTATCACAGGACTTCAGCCCAACAGACCCAGAGTCTACATAGCACATATTGACACAGAAAACAGGTACTCGCACACTGAAACACAACCTGCACTGATGCAGTGTGTGCTGTACTAACCCTGTTGTCATCCACAGATATCAGAGTCCCAGCGGCCCCAAACCACCTCAGCTGTAAGTGAGATTCTGGAGGGTTCAGTCGTTGTGAGCTTCCATCAGTTTGTAAAGTGCTTTGTATAAAAATGTGTTGTAAAAACTGTGCCCTTTAATGCAAATGTATGCAGTAGTGTGTTAATGAGCAGGGCATGCGACTTTCTTTACCAAACCTTGATTCATGATTCAGTACTCCAACCCCAAATCAGACAAAGTTGGGACGGTATGTAAAATGCAAATGTAAGTGAAACAAAGTTTAACTAAAAAAAAGATCATCTCAAAGGAATTAATGTTGCTCTAAAATGTACTTTTCAGCATTAATGCTGCCATCACAGAACCGAAAATGACCTTCAGCAGACGCACTGACACAACCCCAGAACATGACAGATGCTACCTTTTGGACTTGCTGATAATAGACTTTCTTGTCTTTGGTCTATATCACAACCACTCCAGATTCTTAAACATATTTATTTTTTGTTTTCTGACTGGATGGTTTTCTTTTTTGAAATGTTTTTGTTCTCTGTAAAACCTAGAGATGGACGTCTGTGAAAACTCCAGCAGAACAGCAGTTTCTGAATTACTCTCACCAGCCAGTCAGCACAAAGATCCCTACCACATTCAAAGTGACTTAAATCAGCTGTAGTTTGCCCCTCTCATATATACTGCTCACGAAAAAATAGGGCAGGTTTAATTAGGAAATATTTCGTTTTGAAATACCCACTAATTTTGTGAGCAGCATATATCTAGTTCAATTTCACAGCAAGTTGTACTGTGTATTACTATGCATGTGACAAAAAATGGATTTGATTTTTTTATTAACATTTACCACAGAACACTTCTACAATGATCTTAAAAATGTGTAAATAAAATCAATTAATTAGGTAAACCACGTACGTTTACGAAACATAGAAAAATATCTGTACATCCATCTTTACTTTAGATAACTATTGTGAACCAACTTAATCAGTTATCAAACACCAATATAACATCTCCTCATCTGACCCTAATGATTCCATGACAAAAAATGTCATTCTATAGAGGATAAACGTCAAAATTTATAACATGCTTTCCCCACATGGAACTAAAGTAATCCTGCTTTTACTGAAACAGTTGAACACTGCAGCACAAAAGAATGAGCATAAAAGGTTTATTACACAAGAGAATCTAAAAGCGAATTAACTCCCTAATTTACTGATTCAAACATCAGAACACTAAATGAGTCTGGGTTATTTACCTTCAGGATCAAAGACCGTTTCATATACACACACACACACACACACACACACACACACACACACACACACACACACACACACACACACACACACAC
>JAYJMA010004456.1:0-26954 GCA_036873895.1 Parotocinclus cabessadecuia | reverse complement strand
AGAAAAAAAAAAAAAAAAAAAAAAAAAAAAAAAGGTTCTCTAATCCTGATTGGTCTGGGCACAATCCCCGTTTCCATGGTGATGGTCCATCGAGCCCAGACACCGCCGAGCCCAGAGTAGTGGGCGGAGCTTGTGGTTATAACTCGAGTCTTGTTTTTTGGTACAGTAAAGTTTTAAGCGGTGTCTGTGAATGTAACTCTGTATTGTAGAGCTCGATAAAGGTTGGATAAAGTAATCCCTTACCCACGTGCTCCTATCAGTGACGGTTCTGAGGGAGCGCAGACAGATCGCCCCCATTCGGTTTAGTTCTTAGGACTTAAATTCCTCCAGATTGTGAATCGTATCGTGAATGGTATCATGCTCTGTAGAGGAAGAAATAGCTACGGGAAATCCCTGCCAACATGTGGTCATAAACCGGAGGGAGTTCCTCCGAACATCTTTAGGCCTGAAGGCCTGAAACCAGACTAAAAAGCAGACCACAACCTTTATAAGTCAGCCCTGCAATAACACTGCATTTCTATTTCAGTTGGCCTTTTCCGTACCGTCCCAACTCCTCCTGATTTGGGCTTCTCCTAAATGAGATGCTACCCAAGTATTTGGACTCGTTTCTTAACCGTTAAAAGCAATAATCCAAACATGCAAGACGAGTGACCTCAACAGGGATGAAGTCCATTAATTAACGGAGCGCTTCTAGGTATTTTCACTCCGGATCACATTCCATTAAACATGCATTAGTGATTAATCTTTACGCCAGGATTATAGGGGATATAGGCGAAACAATTTGTTATGAAACCCAGGCCTATTAGTTATAATTAGTCCATAAAGGATTCTAAATTAGAAGCGAGAGCATTTAACCTACTTTCGGTTTGTCTAATCGCTTCGTCTTTGCCCCGTGCTTCCTCCTGTCTCACTAACACACTGTCTAGCCGGGTTCAATTTGATTTCATCTGATGAATCATTTTTCAGATCTAATGCGTTGCTCTAGGTTTACCGAGCTGTTGAGTCGTAACAGCCCTCTTTGTTGTCGAGTTTCTACGCACGCTCCCGCTCCCCCCACCCCAAAAGCCGAATTATCATTAATATGAATAAGTGTGCCGGCTGCCTGGAGGTGTGATTCAGCCCAGTTAGAATTTCTGAGAAGGAAAAGGAAAAGAAAACGTGAACTCTTTGCTGCTGTTTAAAATTCATTTCCTGTCCGCACACCCCCAACATTTTTCATAACTATGCTTATGAGTTCGAAGCAGAAATAGCGAAATTGTGTCTCGCGACGTTCAGGGATCTGTTTGGCGCTCGTGTAAGGCGGAGGTATTGGACGGTCAACGCGGGCTTTAAATGTAACCAGAAAGCTTCGGGTCTAATACGGCGCTCGACTGATATACGGCATCTTTTAATATTGTACCAAAGAAAGGATCTCATCCAGGGCTGTCGAACCAGTGAGCGCACTCTTATATATCACACTTAGAATGGATCCGTTTACAGGAAGGAGTCACACTGAAGGAAATGAGAGAGTCAGCCCTGATGGAGCGGCCCATTTTTCAGTTCAGCGGTGATGCCGGGGATCCGAACACACGACACGATAATCAAGTCTTAGTCACTTTATTAGGTACACTTTCTTTCTCCACTCGTCGTCCATTTTTTTTGCAGTTCTACAATTACAGATCAAGTCCACCTGCTTCTCTGCATCCTTTAATCTGCTCTCTAATGATCAGCTACCGTTTGGGTGGCGGATCGCTCCCAGGACTGTCCTGGCACTGGGAGCTTTGTCACAGTTCTTAGAACCGGTGGAGAACTCGGCCCTTGTGCGTCAGGGAAACAGGGAACGGTCGTAGTTCTTAGAAAGCCTCGTACAGGGACTTTTTTGAGCTCCCACTTCAAGGTACGCTCGTTTCTCAACGACTAGGAACCCAGAGTGACGCAAGTATCTAGTGATTGGTCCAGACCTAAGTGCCTTGTTTAGGGAGACCGTTTTTAACCCAGCATGCGCTGGAGAAATGGAGAAACGAAAAACAAATACAGACGAACAGACCGAGAGCTAAATCAATAAAGGCCCTGGAACGAATGTGTATGTCGGCGTTGTTTGAGTCAAGATTAAGAACAGGTTAAGATTTTTCATCATACAAGATTTTTAGATACAGTGAATGACCTTTCAATTTCGGTCTGCCCTCAGAAAAAAACTGTAACCTGTACGTAAAACGGCTGGATCCTGATGGAGACGAGCAGGAAGCAGAGGCCAAAACAGATCGAGACAGGACTATATAACACTAGTGTTTGCTGTGAAAGCAGATACAGACAAGGTGGTGGTGTGTTAGGAATGGATCAGACCAAAAATATCCAGCCACCGGCATCCTGACAACAGATTAGAGGACGACTAATACAAACTGTGCGACAACAGACGAGCTTCTGTCTCTGAACTGACATCTACAAGGCAGAGGAATAGAGGGTCCGACAGAATAAAAACTCCAGCAGCACTGTGGTAGTACAAGCCTAAAGTGTATTTCCGTTAAAACTTAATCCTAATGACAAAACGGAGCTGAAATGATGCAGGGAAATAAGCTTGACCTTGAGCAATCAGAGCGGAAATTCCGATCCCATTAGGCAGACGCTGTTCGTCTGAAGAGGTAGCAGTGGCCGCCCCTTATCCGGAGTGAGCGAATGATTATGAGCGACCCAGTACTGCGGGACCTAGAACAAGAACGCGAAACGTTTCACAGTAACGATATTCAAGCACTTTGAATTTTCGATTCCGCTCTGATTGAACTCCTAATCAGGTTAGCAGTGGTAAGTCAGGAAGCGGTAAGGCCAAGTTATAATTGCCAGACAGATTGGCCTCTGCTGTGAGCAGAAGAAGCACAGCATCAGCATGATGAGGTAGGGCAAAACTCATTAAAGGCTCCCAGGCATCTGAACACACTCCCCCAGACAGTCCCTATTCAGCTCAGCGGCTCAAGGAGCGAGGAGAAAATCATAATGCTAATTTTGGAAGGAATTTCTGGGAAACGGTGTCCGATCCATGAGCGTTTAAGGCCGTTTAGAAGCTCGGTAACGTCAATAGAAACCTCAGAATTGTCACAACTACGCTCTTCTTGCTTGCCTGTTTGAAGTCACATCAATATTCAGTTCTTTAATTCATTATTAGCTCTAAGATGGCTCCGTCTCAACTGATTTTGGAACTTGTTGCAGCCCTGAAACGCAGGACCGAATGTTTATTAACAAAAGACGTAACGTTGATCAGAAAAAAAAACACCTCGGGTTCAAATTAGTTGTTTTTCTTGTCTTAGTTTGCATTAACCATAGCGTCCTAACTTTTGCTGATATTAAAGTTTGTTAGAATTCATCGTATAGTTCCTAGGAGCTCCTCAGTCATTCATACCTTTTTGATCCGAAGTCCGTTGGAAATTAGCGTTACTGCAGGTGCACTCACTCCCTTGTGGTTGTGTGCAGCCACTGAGGTTGCATCACACTCTGTACAAGGCCATGCATTTTTTTATTACAGTTTGATGGATTTGATGTCTGTGTTAGGGGACTGATCTGTAGAATCCTTTAGGTATTTTACGCTTTAAAGCGGTAAATCTTAATGGCACAGCCTTCGTGGTTGGTCATCCATCCGATAATCGTATTAGACATTCTAAGATCGTGCTCAGTAAGGCGCGGGAACACAGATCCGTTCAGATTTTCGGCTGGATTTGTGGAAACTTGACAAACCGCTTTGAATCTAATTGCACAGCAGATTGCACCAGCCTTCCTCTGCGCACTGCGAAGCATTTCATCACAGTGTGAGTTTGGAAAAGACAACAGCGTGCCACCAAAGTGATAAATATCCTGCAGTTTGTTATATTTCCTCCTCGCATTTACATTTATTCATGTGCCAGATGCTGCTATCGAAGGAACCAGGCGAGCGAGGCGAGGCGAGGCTTCATCCAAATCTGCGATATTGAACCTTAACCGGATCGGTACCGGTCACCAGCACAGAACCGATCCGCGGTCATGACCTTGTCTGAGAACTCATCATTCACGGACGGGCGGGCCAGAGCCTGGCTTTGAGAAAACACATTTACTACAGTCGAGTGTTAGATCAGTGTGCTGCAGGGAGGCCTGCAGAGGTACGGCACCATCGTTCATCGACGCGCCGGAGCGGTCCGCCTCGCCGCTGGGAGGCCAGGCAGAATATGAATTAAAGGAAAGGCTCCCATGTGGCCGTCATCCGTTCGCAATCAACTGACTCACACGCTTTGTGACTTGGAGTATGCCTGCCAGCTGGGTCTGCAGCACTTCCAGAGATCCCAGACCTCTGACGCCAAGAAGTGCTCTTGTTAAAAACACCAGCTGCCCTGATTATTACAAGAGGTGCCATAATTTTGCGTTGGCACAATGGCAACAGCGCTGCTGCTCTACACAATTCTGTCGGCCGTGTAAAAGTATTTCTATCTATCTATCGGGCAACTAGTACCTACTTAAGCCTTAATTATAAACGCGCACTTAATTACTATGATACGGGGTAAAAACCACAAAAGAACGTCCGTTCATTTTAACGCCCGAGGTCTTAACAGTAATAATAAACGATGTGTTTTTTAGACAGAAGGCCAAATTTAAAGAGGATGTTTAAGAGGTTGTAAAAGCCGTTTAAAACGTCATTAATGTGCAAGATTATTGATTACGTGCAGCTAAAGCATTTGCGTGTATAAGCAGGAAAACCTTTTGTTTAGTTTTTGTTTCTACTCCGACACTGTCTAACAGACTCGTGTTGTCAAGACAAGTCGAGTCAGATTTATTTCGTCTAAGGAGCATCGTCTCAAATCAGCTTTATAACATTCTATGATCTTAAAAGCCCGATCAGTTCAAATCGATCAAGCCTAAGGCGACAGTGGCGAGGAAAAACCTAAGGCTTTTGTGGCCTAGTTGTTAGATGTGGTGGCCTGATCAGGGTCCAGATTTAAATCCTGCAGAGACCCTTGGTCTTACAGTTAAATATGCTGCTGAATTCAAGTTATTAACAATTTAAGGAAAAGAAAAAAAAACAAGAAAAGGAATAAAAGAAGAAAAGAACACACAGGAATAAACACTTCACCAGCGAATTCGATTGCCGCCTTATATGAGGTCAAATAAAAACGCTCGACTTCTGATCGTTAGAGAAGAACGAGGCGCTTCTAAGACCCGCAGGACGAGCGGATCTTTATTCACGGCACGGTAATTAGAGAAAACGAACGGGCAAACACACGGAGGTCTGAAACAAACAAACGACCGCTAATCTCCAAATGGCAATATGAAAACTTTCCGCTGCTTTCCAGACCACCTGTGGGCCGCAGAGCTCCCGTCTCCCCTTCGCTATTCACTACAGGTATTCACCAGCACCACCATATGCTCAGTTAAAGGTCAGGGAGAGCCAGCGCGCGTCAATCGCTAAAGGTCAGCCCGCTAATATGATTATCTTCTGCTTGTGAATTCGCATTCAGCCTGACCGACGCGCGCTATTTGCGATTAGCGCACAGCTCTTCCTCGCTCGTCTGAAAATGGGAATACGTTAAAAGTTTACACGGTGCATTTTATCAGTAGAGTAGAGCACAGCTGCGCGAGCAGAGGCGGGAGTTAAGGGGCTCGGCTGCTCCTTGGATCACGTCGGGACCATCGGTTCACGGGTTCAGAACGTTTTTACTGGATTCGATATTGTTCGTGACCCACTTTGATTGCATTTGTTGCATCAGGAATGTTTACTTTGCATTAACCGCACTGCTCACAAAGACCAGGGGATATTTTATTCGGGGATTATTTATTTAACGAGCAGGTTTTAAAAAAAAGGGTTTAAAAGCTGATTTGCACTGTCCGTCCGAGGATTTACCGTGACTCTTGCTTGTGTGCAGCCGGCGAGGTTTGTATATTTTGTTAGTTCTACCGCGTGTGATCGTTTACACTACACTACATCTTCTTTGTACATTTAAAGACCTTAAACCCTACTTGGGGGCAGCTCTTTCTCTCCATCTCACTTTATTCCACACACACTTTGTCCATCCCGTCGAAGGGTCCACGGCAGGGCCGGAGTTTGCCTGATATTATTGAGGAGGTGAACCATTCTCAGCCCGGCAGTGACACTGACGTGCTAGTGGGTGGATAGCGTGTGCCGCCGATACGAGCGCTTCAAGCACAGGAGAGACGGTAGACTTTTTGAAACAACCCCGATGTCAGTGCCGGGCTAAGAATAGTGCAGCGTACACAAACATCCAGCAAACACCGTCCTGTGGCTAAAGCCGAGACTCAAAGAATACGACTGTGCAAAGGTAGAAGGCGAGCGAAGCTGTAACTGGGGTTTTTGTTCGACCATTTAGGCGTTATACGGTCTAAAGTGAAAAGTTTGGTGTTTAAACGTGGCACTTCTAAACCCGACGTACTGCGATCGGCAAATCTGAACCCGACCATCTGAGATCGTTCACCCGGCCGACCGCGTTTTGTTTTTCTTCATGACGTAATCTCAGACTGAAAGAAACTGCACGGCACTAGCCTTCCTTCCGCTGCTGTACTGCTTAACTACGGATTGACACCAGTCACCTCACCTCTAGCCCCGAGGCCCGCTGAGGCGGCCGTCTCGAGTCAGCCTTCGCGCAAATAATTAGTGCAACAAAAGCAAGGGACGAGGAAAATGCACCTTTTGTCTGCACAGGTACATCCCATTTTCTAAAGCCTAGGAAATCAGTGCAGTGCGTTAATAAAAGGTCAGCAGCCCCATTCAGGACGGTGGAGACAGCCATGAGTTTATCGTGCTCTTTCAGACAGTCTGACTACATCGCAAAACACAGAGGCATAACTGACTTCTTTGAGGAGCACAGTCTCGTACCACCATCGCCACCCCACCCCCACCCCCACCCACCGCGGTCCCCCCCTTTCTGAACAGCCATGTTGGTGGCAGCTGCTGTCTTTGCTCTGTTCCCACTCAGAGGCTGGTTAAACGTGCTGTCACGAGATAAGCTCCTGGAAAAGAGAGACTCTGCATTGCATAACAAATAGCCTCATTACACACAGTACACACACCAATATCTGTGATGCGGTGGCCCACGACATCCGCCGCACGCTGATTAACGGGCCTAAAGTGCCATTCGAGAGGCAACAAATCCATAGTTATGTGCCGAGGCGGCGCCTTTGGAATTCCATCAGAGGTTAATATGAAATCCAAATTCCGTTTGCGCGTTATATTTAAGAAGCGCACTTCCTCCGGTTCGTGATGTCTTTTCGATGTCCGTTTAAAATAAAACAGCGATCCAGCCTGTTTACCCGGAGGCAGTCAGAGTAGGAAATCGAGTCGTAGCTCAAACGGGCGTCGTAATAAACGAACAGGTGACGTCTACCACCACCAACCCCCCGATCCCCCCCCACACCCAAACGCACACCCAAACGCAACGCGCGACGTTCTCCCACAACGGCGCCGCGAGGTTAAGGATTTTGTGGAGCCCTGAGAGTATTGCGTGACTCTGTGAACTGAAGATGAAGGCCTTTTGTTTTAAAAAAAAAAAAAAAAAAAGCTGAAAGTGTTTGGAGGCTGCAAGCAAATATTGATTTTCCTCTCTTTCCCTCTGTGGGCTGCGACGACTTCGAGCCGCCTCCACATTGTGTGAAAAGCAAGGCGTGGAATTAACCCAGCGCTGCTTCGAGTGTACGCTGTGGTTCTGATAGGCTACCGGTGAGTGAGTCTTGTGTTTAAGGCTCGGTTTAAATCCCTTTGACGTTAAAAGCGTTATTCCCCGGTTCAGGAAGACCGTTTGAATTCGGATCTGTTCGGAGTCATAATTGAATTTCCAGATCAGAAGCAATGCGAATAGGATTCCTGAACCCCAAGGGACGTTTTTTTTATGCCTTTATTCAGATGTAAAGGAATGACAGCCTTTAATTTAGACCTGCATATGCTCTATAAAATATAAACAGGAAAACAGGGGCTCTGGCTTAACAAAAATTCTAAATTGACTTAATGCTGGACTTGAACCAAGACTTTTTAAAACCTGTGAGATTTGCAGGTCATCATTGGATTGGCTGTTTGCATTAAATTGATTCACTTTGATAACTCTATCAGATTTAGAATACGCCTGGTATCCGCCCCCTCCCACTTTTGCAGCCTCTCTGATCAAGCGACAGCCCATCAAAAACCAGCCACCTTCCGCCCTGATTCCATCCATTAAGGCTTTCTGCTAAAGATAGGATTTAGCTAAATGTCATCTCAAATTATTGTTATTACTATGGGGCGGTGGCCAGTTTTAATTAATCTTAAAACTTAACGTAAACGCTGGAGGCGATTTGGTAGTTTAACACACGCAGCGACTTACGACTGATGCAGTCTTATAATCCCAGCCATTGTGGGCAAATTTGCTCAGTGCAAAGGCAAAGGTGGGACTTGAACCCCGAACCTTCTGGTCCACAGTCCAGTACCTTAATCAGTATTCTTACTGTGACTAGTCCATACAGCAGTAACGGGTCTATTATTATAGAATAATAGAACGGAATTGACTTCATAAGTTGTAGAACACACAACGTGCGCGCGCACACACACACACGCACACAAGTAAAGAGATGCAAATTACCGTGCCCCACATTCCTCCTCATTCAGCTCCATTTTGATTAATGCTGCCTAATAAACGGGATCAAGTGATGCACCGGCTTTTCTGCAATTAGGCCGTGCGTTTGAAGTTCTGGTGTGTGTGTAATAACTTTAATTGTTCATTGCTCAAGGTTTTTACCAACACTATAACGGCCACATACAACCTGAACGCTGCAGATTGGACCCGAAATTGCCAAACTTGGATTTATCGTTCAGACTCCAATCTTTTAGCATTCAACCTTCAACCTTTTTGTATTCTAGTGCTATTCCTATCAAAAAGGCCGTCACAGACTGTAGAAGAGACGCGTCCTGGTGACGCCCTCAGACGCCGGTATCATAAGTGTGTAAAAGTGTGACCTGTTTTGCAGCTTTCTAATGCAGATCTCCTGTATTTTTCGGATTGTACTGAGAAGCGTTTATTGCGTTATATCATTGGGAAATCTATTCTAATGGTGGCCTAAGACTTTTGAACAGCGCCGTAGTGACAAGGTACAACGGCAGCAATGTCTGAACTCGAACCCTGGTCAGTACTTTAGCGCTTTAAGCTCTGTATCAGCTCAGGGCCACTAAAGGTATCGTATGGAGATCCGAGGGATTGAACTCAGAATTCGTGGCCGGCGTGCTTTCGCAATCGCTACGCCTTGGGGGGGAAAGATCCTTACTCCCCTCCCGCAGGCACGGCCAATAAAACCAAGGTCACTGCGGTGCAAGGCCAGTGGACTGGCGCTGCAGCAGCCGAGAGCCCAGGGACGGTAATCAAATGTGAAACTCACAGGAGCGTAGAAGGTGAGGAAAAAGTCATCAAAAAGTTAGGCATGGTATTTGGTAGATCAGCTTTCTGCTTTAGCTGTGCCATTGCTTTCTCCCGAATCGTCAACAGAGGGCGAAAGTTCAAGGGCTCGGCATGCAGAGTCAACCAAAAGGTTTTTAGGACAGAAAAAGGAATGCAAGCCTCCATCTGTACCCCTTATTCCCTTTGAACCCTTAAGTGATTGTGTAAATTGTTCTCCCGCGTCGTCTCTCGCCGCACGCTGCAGTATCTGCGCTACTCTAGATCTGAATAATCCGAGAGGTCAGCAAAAGAGATGCCGACGGCTGCTCGGATGCACCGCCGGAATCGGGTCTGTACGCGTGAAGTACGGCTCTTCAGCATGGGAGTCTGAGTTTTCCAGATGGCAGTGATGAAGGAAAGAGGAGGTGAGGACTTGGCGTGCTAGAGAAGCTAATCGGTCGTGACAAGGTTACGCATTTGGCGCTCGGTGGGTGGCTTGGTGGGTGGTTGAGGTCTTTATGCAACCGAGATTCTCCTTATATTCAGAGTACCAAAGAAATGCTCGAGTCTCATGAGAAAATGGATGAACACGAACAAAGGGAGCTATTCAAGCTATTCAATTAGAAAGAAATAAACTGAAGACGAAAGCTGAAATGGTTTTATTTACAGAACGTGCTCAGCAGATTCTTCCTCACGCTTAAGACACGAGTAATGGCCTGATGCAAACGTATAGCTCTCGGCACTAACTATCCGATAATCAGCACAGATGACAGCAGCCATAGATCCTCAAAAAGATTCCGATTTCAGACTGGCAAAACCCTTTCCCGCCGGGGTCAAAAGCTACAGGACACGTATCTAAACTGTCGAAACTTCGGTGTGTCTGTTTTACTTCCGTAGGGCGCAAGGTGGACATTAGAGCCGAACACCTTCTGTTGGACGCTGTCGAAACGCATTTGTCCATCTCTCCTTGGGAAACTAGGTTTGTACCGAATCGTAAACACGGCAGCGCTGTTCCGTACCGTGTAAGTGTTTCAACGGCACGGATTTAGTTTTTGTTTTCACCAGTGAGCTGTTCATGTGAATTAGAAATTATAAAGCCCGTGTGAGGACGGCTCGGTTAGATTTTGGTCGTGGGAACGAGTTCGGAATGAGACGTATTACTTATTTAACCCTCTGCCTAGAACGATTTGTCGCGCCCCGTTTTCACCCTAAATACATTTCTCATCGGCTGCACGCTCACCCGCTGTAACGCGTGCTTCCTGTTTCTATATCTCGTTCCACTGGGAACGCGGGAGCTTGGCCAGACGGCTGTCCTGAGAGATTACCCAGCACTGACGCGAACCGGTTTTGTCAGGGGTCAGACCGAGGACACGACATCGCCTATTCAAAATTTTAACCAGAGTGCCACGACATGACAAACATAATTACCGCTACCTCGTCTTGAGGGGTCCTTCTTTGACGCTCACCGTTTTGAAGGCCCTGCCACGGCTGTCAGATCTCTCCACTGTTTCCCGGAGCACACAAGCTGAGCGGTGCATCGCGACTGACACGGCCTCCACCGAGAGCCTGATTGGACTGTGAGGGAGACCAGAAGGATGACAAAAAGGCAGAGCATGGGCTGGCAGGGCCGTGAGGCACGAAGGCCCCGTGTTGTTAGGAAATGAGAGTCCTCCGAGCAAACGGGGATCGGCCTCACTGACTCCTCCACAGCAGCACATGCCACCACTGGGTCATCAGAACCATGGGGGATTTGTGCCAGCTGCTTCGTCTGGGCCAGGATACTGATGCTGAAATTAAAGCTAGGCTCGGGGCCTACGTAGGGAACGTATGAGGACGTTCAGGTGTTACTGTACATTTCTCATCCTTTAACTTTTTCTTTCATATATCATATATGTCTCGGTCCTAACAAGGTTTATTCTTTATAAGGTTTTTCTCTTGCCACTGTCACCCTAAGATTGGCATTAGATGTAGGTGCGAATTCTGCACCCAAGTACTTGAAGGAAACCCATGCAACCCATGCCAACGTGATACCACTAGTTAACCTTTATGAGATATTGAGATATTGTGGGTCAACATTTGGAACGTTTTTAATAGCATCAGAGCCATGATCAGGAGGAAAAACATGGCAGTGTTTAATTAGCGCCCTGACGAGTAATGGAAGCATGACATTGGTTATTTTAGTAGATTCGGGTGTCTTTGTATAGATATTATTCGGTGCAGGAAAGTATATAAGTATACTGCATAATTAAAAAAACATTTGTACAATGAGCCAGCCTCCGGGAATGAAATTTGTGTTGCTAGACTTGACTTAATTGCTTAATAAGAGCCTGTGTGTGTGTGTGTGTGTGTGTGTACTAGTAACATCTGTTTTGTAGAATAAGAACGGTTAGGATAACCGTTGTGCACCAGGAGAGTCCGGCGGCGGTGTTCAGGACTTGTGCTGCTGTGTGGGCAGGGATAACAGTTTTTCGTTTTTAGACGAAAGTCAGGAGAAGAAAAGGTCAGAGAGAAATTCTCTTTCTGCTTAATACATTTTTTTCCTTTTGATACAGTCATGACACCTCAAAGGTGGCCCGTTATGGCCCTTTTGAACAACTTAACGCGGCTCCATGGGGTCTTAATGAAGAGTTAGGGCTTTGGTTAAAATAAAATATCGCAAGGATCAAGGCGCCCTTCTCACCCTGTCGAAATAGCCCTTCTCAGAAGCGTTTCTGCAGAGGTGCCTTTTGCTTTAAATGATATAGAGCCCGTTGCCCTCCTGCCCCCACCCACCCTCGCTTCACAAATTCCCTAATAGACTATACGGGCCAAAGCATTAGGACATCTCTTATACATCGCATTTAGGTTCAAGGCATGCACCCAGGCCCTTTCTAAAGAGCAAAAAGTGGAAGTTTTTCGTGGTGAGGGTTAACGCCGTGGGGTAATTTGTCAGGGCAATCTTAATCCTTTAGCATACGAAACCGTTTAGTGCTTCCAAATCAGCGGGAGCAGTTTGGGGAAGGCTCTTTACTGTTCCAGCACGCCTGCGCCCCAGTGCTCAGAGTAGGTAAAGGTCTGTAAAGGCACGGCAGGGTGAGTTTGGTGTGGAAGAAACTCCACCCCACACACCAAACACTTCTGGGATGAAGTAGAACAGAGACTGTGAGCCTCTTGCCAAACATCAGTGTCTGACCCCATCTAGGTGCTGGATGGACGGCAGTATGTCCCACAGACACAGTCCAGAATCTTGCAGAAAGACTGTAGCAGCTTAGCTGCAAATGGGGACCGACTCTATTAATGCCTATGGATTTAAAGCCAAGGGATGTCTTTTAAAGTTCATCATGTGCAGTATCATTTTTCGAACACCAGAGGGCGCAACCAGTTGTCATGTACGGCGATTCTGTTCTTCAATAACAACCGAAGACATGCGAGATGTCACACGCACACACTTGGTATGTAAAGGTGCATACAATTCTTGTTTTAAAAATAAGTTCGTTTTTTTTGTCTCCACGCTTTTTCCACGGACAGCTCAGAGTTATAGCTCTTTAAGAAAAGGTTCCGTTGCCACATTAGCCTGCATTAGGCGTCACACGCTGCACAGTCCAAATGAACCCATGAATCCCTAATAGATTTGAAAGGAGAGCCCTCCTGGGGGTACCTATATGTCCTAAATCCTGAGCTCAGTAGTAAAACAGTCACCTTCAGACATCCTCACAGTCTATACTTTTCCTTTACGTGATTAAACCAGCACCGTATTTGGAGACTGTCCAACGTCGCCGAGCTACATTTTCTTCCAATTTCATGGGTTTACAGGTGAAGGCTGCGGTTGCCAGTATGTCTAAAAGTAGAATTTAAATTTCAAGCCACATTAAGCCTCCCACACGGCTCTGAGCAAAAATAATTGTCTTTCACCATCGTCTCACCTCCGCTTGACTGTCTGACCACATTATTTTCGTTTGCGCAGGACCATGGCTGCCAACCTGTACTATTTCATGCCAGTCGACAAGACCCGTCTACGGGCCAAAGGTCAGTGCTGGTGCCGTCCAGGACGTAACGGTGACTTTTATAAACCCGTCGCGTCTTATTCCGTAGCCGTGCACTGGAGACAAGTTCATCCTCTTCCTCCTGCATCACATGGACCAGAACGGCTGGATCCGTTCGGCGGTTTGCATGCCAACAGTGCATCCTTTGTCGTATTTACTCCAAGGTCCTCGATGCCTGACTCATCTCCATTGTGCTCCTAACCGAGGGATTTGTGTGCGATAAGTGTCACCCGACATCATAAGCAGCCCAGTAACAAAGGCCTCTTACTTTAATACAACCTGTTTGCAAACGGATTTTCTTCACGCTGACACACATTATCTAAGAACTCAAAGGAGCCTGAGCTCATTCCGCATTCCTGAGGCGCACTCGCTTGCTTTTTGGTTTATTATACCCACGGACGGTTATGCTGAGCCAGCATTTTCTATCACTGGTCTAAAGAGAGTTCAAATGGGTATGGTTCCCTCATAACATACGTCACAAATTCATCCTCGAACAAACATTATAGATCAGAAACGGTACTTAACCCCGTCAACACCAGACCGCTCAGGGGTTCAACCAGACACGCTTCGCATTGGGAACCAGTGCTTTTGGTGGGACCAGTGGATCCCGAGGCGTATGAGGTGGAGTGGAGTCTGCTCGAAGCCTTAGCAGGTCCCAGTTATGAATCAGGTTTTTTTTATTTGGAAACGGGACATAGAGTCAGAGCAAGATAACTTGTATTTCTGCAATTTACGGCACGATCCACAAATATTTGTTTTCCAATACCTCTTTAGGCGCTCTCGTTAATTACTATCGTTGCTACTCTCGTAATGGGTTGCCAGATTGCACAAAGCAAGCGATGCAATATTAAGCATACCTGTTTACCCACCTAATATTACTATTATTTAAAATGTATTCTTACATTTAATATCTGAGCCCAAGCAGGTCGGGTTTTCTTTTGAGTTTTGGTCCTCCCATGGCTTCTTCCTCACAACGTTTAAGTTTTTTTCTTGCCACTGTCGCCCTAGGCTTGCGCAACGTGGGACCGGCCTTAGTTATTAGAAGATGGTCTAAGATTGTAGAGCTGCTCTGAGACAAAGCTGTATTGTAAAAAACGCTGTAGAAATGACATTTGCTGTTCCTACGCACGTCTCTTATTTTCATTTCGTACAAGTGAGAAGCCGAGGCAAGAAAACAATTTTATGACAGTGTGCGCATTTCACCTGCTTTATGCACCTGCACGGGATTCAGTGACAAACGAGCCCCCTGGCTGTTTGTTTGGCACGCTGTTCTTTTTAAGGTTATTGTTATTGTCGTGTAGGCACTGGATTATGATTAAACCATTCTAAGCGCAGTGCCTATTTCTGTCATGCTGCAAAGTTAAACGCTTGCTTTAACGCCACCTAAATCGGCTCCTTATTTTGTTATTATGCAAATGCCTCGTGGATAATTCATCTTCCTTGCCTCACTCCACCCATCCCACTCAAATCCACTTCAGCTTATAATAAATAGATTCATCAGAAGCTTCCCATTAGCTAAAGGCCCGCGCTGACCTTGCCGAGTCCGTTATGAAGTTAGCCCGGCGGTTTCATTACGCCCGTGTTTTCAGCTCGTTGTCCGACTGAATGCTGTAAGCGAATAACCACCGGTCGTTTGTGCCCAGTTTAACCAGGCGTTAATTCGATTTCGCCACTTCATCCACTGGCTCCTCATACATTAGCCTCTCCTTGCTCTAACGTGAAGCCCCCGGAGAACCTACTCTGATGTGATGACAACCAATGTCATGAGACGCTTCTCGACACGGGTGAGACTGGCATATTCGCCAGGGTAACGGTGGAGCCTGGGCAGTTTGTGTGCTGATCCCATTTGCTTAACAGAGTGGAATAAAAGCGTCTCGGAGAGAGAGAGAGAGAGAGAAACTAACGAGCCTTTCCCTCCCTATCGGCAGTCAGTGTTGATTATGTCACAGCATGGTGGAAAACTCAATTTCCATTCATACCACACGGAGAAGAAATGGGACATATTGTGTGCGGCACTGCCACATTTCTGTGCCTGTTTTTTTTTTAGGGATGGGAAATGTGGGCAGAACGACCAACGCAGACCAAGGAGCATCATTAGTGTGGCATTAGTTATGATAACACTTTCTATTGCACTTCATTATTTTCGTTACATTTACAACATTTTGCAGGCGCCCTTATCCAGAGCGACGCACAATTAATCCAGTCTTTTCCAATCCAAGCAATTGTGGGTTAAGGGTCTTCCTCAGGGACCCAACTGTGGCAGAGGTGGGATTTAAACCTGAACCTTCTGGTCCATAGTCCAGTACCTTTAACCACTACACCACCACAGTCTCATTATAGTATAATTCTGTTATGATTCCGGTAAATGTCCTAGACTAAACATGCCTAAGCAATGCCTCGTGCTGAACAGATCCCCCATCAGGTGCACGTCCAGGCCTTCTCAGAGTGACCTAACCTAACCTTAAAGACTGCATACCAGTAGATTATAATAATTACCAAAAGAGATAATACGTACAAAACAGCAGGTGAAGGTTTAACATGAATAAAAACCATAAAATGCATCTGAAAGTTTTCAGACAGCGTCTCTTAGCATATGCTTCTCCAGCCAATCTGAGTCGATGTGTGTGTGTCTGAATGTTTGCCAGATGTCCGTTCTGTTACGAAAGCTCTCAGCCATTAAAAGCTGCCGAGTCTACGGTGAAAACCACAGGCAGCCATCGAGGGCCGAGTTACCCCACTGATTCTCTCCTAGCCGGAGGTGTGTTAATCTCTCGGTTTATATCTCGGGCCTATAGCTGTGCCTGAGCGAACATTATCTGCTCTGTGAGTCCGCGGTAATGGGAACGGCAGCCTTGCTCCTTTGAGGAAAGTATGGATATTTTTAACCCTGGTCTTAAAGCGAGGCTTGAAAAGTGTTCAATCCCTGGGGTAGCTTTGATCGACCTGGAGGGTTACTGTAAGATTTTTTTGGGGGGGCCCTTGTCCATTTTCAAGGGTTTTTAGATGCTAGGAACCTTGTCCCTGAGCCAGTCCGTGCGGAATACTAATGCGCTTCACGATCTCGCTATGAGTTCGAGCAGAATAGCTCTTCAGTAAGCACCCCACTTGGCTCTCCCTTCACGCAGTGTAAGTGGATTCACTTGTACTCACCCCTCTTATATTGTAGAAGCAATATACGTACAGACTAATGCCTTATAAATTGTGTTTCAGTAGCTAAGCAGCAGAAGGGAAGACGACACAGAAAGAATATCTAAAATACGTCTGCAAATCCTATTGATCTTCTTTCAACCCTGGCCGGTGGCAGTGTTCTGTTAAGTGCTTTCGAAATCTTTTTGTAACGGGGTGTTCAAGTGCAGTACTTTTTGTGTATACAGATCATTTCTACATTATTTTTTGCTTATAATGGTTTAGATAATAATGTGCACCCTGGTTTAGCTCCCAAAGATTCTCTGGTGACGTTGTGCCATGAAACCAGGTCGACATGATGTGATCTTTGTAGCATGGCAAAGAAGTAGAAAAAGGCACACTGTGCTCATAAAAGGGTGCACAAGGTCAGCGGCAGTACTCGGTTAGACTGTGGGGTTTAAGCGGCGCCCAGCTGGCAGTAAGGGGGTCAAGAAAATCTCCCACACCGTGTGCTTGAAAGGAGGCCCTGGTTAGCCTGTCTACAACAGTGGCCTAAGACTTTTGCGCAGGTACTCTGTACACGTTGTATGTTTATGTAAAGATTTCCGTGCATAATGTTGAAGGAATGAAGTCGTTTGTAGAGTCAGGTTGCAGAGGTGACATAAAGCCCTATTTTTTTTATTTAATCATCTAAAGCGGCGTGTCCTTTATAGCTCACTATTTCCGTGTGTGAGCCGAGCTTGTTTATGTTGATTAGCCTAGCTTTAACCCGAGCAGAACGTAAACACCGACTTTTATTATGTTACTGCAGTCTATTTTTAGACTCCATGATTTTAGACGCTACCACTGTTGGAGGAAAAACGTTGCAGGCCGGGTCATTGGAAAATTTCTCTCAGTATTACATTTTTACATGATTTCCTTCGAGAGACCATTTCAAATTGGAAATGATTCTCCCAATAACCTTCTGATACACAGGCTCAGCACAAATCATTAGCTTGTCTAAGAGTTTTGTGTACTGCAGGATTATAAGGTTATTCTGGTTAAAGAGCAGCCCTGTGATCAGATTAATCCAATTTGTATTTGATTCGGCTGGAGAAAAAAACCTACTCAACTTGTAAATGATCAAATCCGTGAGAGAACGAAGTAGATACTTCAAGTTTCTTAAAGTTTCTTGTCTTTTATCATCAAAGCCACGATGGTAATATCCCAAATTGAGCAAGCCTAGGATGACAGTGGAAAGGAAAACCAGGAGGAAACCTCGGAAGAACCAAGCCTCCAAAAGAAGTTTATAGTAATAGTTTAAACACAAAAAAGTTCAATATTAACAGAGAGAACCTATTTAAACATAAGTAAATAAAGTGTAGACTCATAAATTAGGGAGAGCCTTAACCTGAGATCTTTCACGTTTCGTTTGTAAATAAACCATTCCTGCCTAAAAAAGCTGCTAGAGTAACGTCTTTAGCACTGTGTAACGTTACTGTTGCTTCTCTCCAAACTTAAAAGACGTTTTATTACAGATTATATGAAGTGATTCAGTGTTTCAAATTCTTTTATTCCATTCGTACCCTCTTCTTCCACGGCTACAGCTTTATCCTGTGTGCAGCATGTGGTTTTGTTTTGCCCCACGGAAGGGTAAATGACCTTTACTGAGGGTCCGGACCCCACCCCGTACCATGATAGAGCCTGACTTTTAGACTGATAACAGCCATTTCAGATTTCAGAGATTTGGGAGCCGTTGCAGTCACTTTACTCCTGGTTAAGTGCATGGTGAGAGTGCTTGGTAATGACCTCTTATCATGAGTTAGAGATCAGCTAGACTCGGAGTATACAGAAAATTGCGTAGGGAGGTTGAGAATACAACGCTCACCCTAGTGGAATCAGTCGCTAAGTACCTTTAACTGCTTCAATCCTTCACTGGGGTTTTATTTATTGATTGATTTTAGGTCAGCTTTCAATAGAACACAGTTTGATGTTCTTGCGGCTTTTTAAAGTGGAGGTCTTAGTAGCTGGCTTAGAGCTTTCCTCACAGATCATCCTCAGAGAACAGAGTTTATTTGGAGGCAGTTGTTTAAAGAATAAGCAATTAGTGCTTGATTATGCTGATGATAAGGCCCCTGTCGGTCTTTTAACAGGGCATATCGAGAATTGCTTTCCTTTGCCTGTGTTAAAGCGTTTGAACAATTTCATAGCTGAAAAGTAAATAAAACGAATTGGACTGCGGTGGCGCAGTGGTTAAGTTCTGGACTACTGGATGCACAAAGCCCTTAATCCACAGCCGCTTGGATGGAAAGTCACTCTGGCTGAGGGTGTACTTTATATGCTGCAAACACAAAAGTGAATGTGTTTCAGAAATTACAAGGTGATTTAAAGTTGACAAGCCTTAAATTTGGCTTATTCTATTTCTGCTGTGGTTCTGATTTTCTACTTTTTATTTTCTCTTAGAATTAGGAAATCCAATCAAAAACACAAATAAAGAACACAATCAAGAATAGAAATTAATACAATACAATTAACTACTAAAATTAAGAGCCACAGCAGGAAATAAAATTAAAGAACACAATAGAACTCAAAAATGAAGAGACAGAATGAAAAATAAAAATGGAAAAAAAAAAAACAGGATTGTGTTATAATAGTTTTTTTATACAACTTTTTGCATCTTCATTTTATTTTTTCGATTACGTTTCGTATTTTTTTTCCCCATTGTTGTCTATATTTTCTGTTTTATTTTCCATGTTATTTTTTATTTCTTCTTTATTTTAGCAAAAGGTGTCCGTTGTATTTGTTGTATTCAGATTTTTTGTATTTCAGTTGTATCTTTTATCGTTACCTTGTAAGCACAAAATTTTCCTTGGGGGATAAATAAAGTATTTATTATTATATTTCACTCGGTCTCTCTCTCTCTCTCTGGCGTTCCGGCATCGTTAATCAAAACGCTTTCATTTGAGGTATACAAATTTATGATTTGCTTTATTTGAACATATTTGAACATAACATATTTGGAGACTTAATGAATTATTCTTTTTATTTTTGTACAAGTGGGGTTACAGAACCCTCTGCTGGACTGGTACTGTGTCCAGGTTGAAGCACTGCCTGTGCCCAGCGAGTTCCATGGATGGGTCTGCGGTCTATTGAAGAACCCATTAACTACACCACAAGACCTCCATATTGTAACCCAGCCTGGGGTTTGAACCCAGGTCCTCCGGAACGGCGGTTTCCAGAAGCAATTTTTTTGCCTCCGAGGCCCAGGCCCTCCTCCTAAATTACATCAGAATTCGATGTTTTTCGTACCTGAGTGGGATGTTGAGCCCTGTTTGAACTCTATTTGGCGAGAGTTTATACAATTTCTGTGAGATCATCCAAGGTTGCGCGTCTATTTTTTTCCCTCTTCTATGCGCCGTGACATAACCAAATAAGGCGTGTAGCCGAGCTGCAATAGAGCTTTCTCTGTCGGCGAGCTCAGACGTATGATTACATATAAACATTTTCACTCAATATCTCATTTAGCTCAATTACTGCCCTAGTTGAGATTCCCTCTCGAGTAAAAAGCGGTGACAGATGGGTCTAATTAAAGATTCCTGGCTGTGATGGGATTTCATTCGCTAGTGAGATTTGAAAACTCCCCTACAGGCGTGGAAGCTTGGGAAATATGTAGAAGTAACAAAATAAACAAACAAAAATATAATATACTGACAAAAAGTCTCAGGGTGAATATTGCTGTAATAATTAAAAGGGACGTTCTGCTCTGTAATAGTCCCCGTTTGAAAGCTAAATTAGTACATGATGTAAAGCACGAGAGAAAGTTACCATTACTGATGAAATCCCACATTAAAGCCCGTAGACTCTTATAAAACATGTATGTACTTTATGGGACTGTGCACAAGCGAATGCCTGTCGTTCCAGTCACCATTACTTTATTTCATTTTATTTTTCAGTGTTCGAATAAAGCAGGTTTATAATAGAAAAATGCACAAAAGACTAATTTTCCCAATTTGCTTTTATACAGTCCTTTCAAAACCCTGGCCTTCAGTCCAATGTCCAATCTTCAAATTGTTTGCTTGTTTCAATGATGTTCAGTTCATTGGTCTAAAACACCAGTAACGTGTAGTCAAATGTATCCACACAAATACTACTCACACAAACACACACAACTCACATGCAACACACACTCAACATCATGTGGCCAAAGTTATTGGGGCACACACCAGCATGATGCCAAAAGTATTAGGACACAAACCCACATAATGCCAAAAGTATAAGGACACAAACCAGCATGATGCCAAAAGTATTAAGACAAAAACCCACATGATGCCAAAAGTATTAGGAAACAAACCAGCATGATGCCAAAAGTATTAAGACACAAACCCGCATGATGCCAAAAGTATTAGGACACAAACCCACATGATGCCAAAAGTATAAGGACACAAAACAGCATGATGCCAAAAGTATTAAGACACAAACCAGCATGATGCCAAAAGTATTAAGACACAAACCAGCATGATGCCAAAAGTATTAAGACAAAAACCCACATGATGCCAAAAGTATTAAGACAACCCAGCATGATGCCAAAAGTATTAGGAAACAAACCCACATAATTTATACTTGCCACACTTCAAGCTGTGTTGATCTAGTTTTATGATTAGTTAGTGTGTTTTTTTACATGTTTACACGTGTTTTAATAGTATGACAGCTAATGATATAAATTCATGTCTTGTATGATAACATTAAAATGGCCGGCCTGTAAGGTACATACAGTTTTCTGTTGTCCTTATTTTGGGGTCGATTTTTTCAGAATTGCATAACGTAACAAAAAGTCCTCGTCGGCATTCACGATGCCGTCCATCGAAAACAAATCACCATCATTACATCACTCCACCAGTGTATAGACGGACTACGGAGGATATAAACTATGCACTCGTCCGTCCGGAACAATACTCTAAATCTAACGGCGCAAACCAAGGTCTGCAGTTGCTGAAATCGAAGGCAAGTTTCCTTCCAGCAAGTGCTTCTTGACAGCTGCGCATCACTTTAGGCCCTCGACGTCGAGCTGTCTGCTCACAACGGATGAACTGACATCTCTGGATTAGTACAGATGTTTAAGTGGAGCTTAATTTTTTTTTTTTTTTTCGCCACGCTCTTAAAGATGAAAGCCCTAAATACCCTTTATCAAACGGTGACAGCCACGGTGCTCTGACAGGTCTTGTTATCATTGTGAGAACTTGCTGAAAAGACCATTTTTGAAAGGCAGCGCCCACCACCGGAGTGGGTGGCCCAGCGGAGCCTTCCAGGCTGGTTGGACATCACACAGACACATAATTGGCTGTGTCTAAGGAGGCCAGATGGATTGGCACTGAAGCCGTGACCCCCTTCCAAGTTCTAAATGATAGACTGGTATCCCACCCAGGGTAATGTGTTCAGCTATGCCCCATGAATTGTTGAATTACAATGAAGCTTCCAATGGCAACATCGAAGGACTTGAGATTGGCCTTTCTGTCCACGTGTCAACGACCTCACAAGCTGTACAAACCATACGTGTTACCGGCCTCAGACCAAGGAGTACCTGGCCCGGCAGCAAGAACATCCACAGGCTGAGGAGCACTGTGAATCTGAACTTTAAGGTCTTACTCAGAACCCTGCCAGTTTAATACTAAGCCAAACACAAATACCTTAAAACAATAACAGATATATATATATATATATATAATACACAGATATAAACACAACATATAATTAAAACACAATAACTATAAGCTCAATTGGTATTCATGCCTTTACACATTAACAGTAATTTAACAATGCAGTCATAACCAACGTATTGTGCAATATACACGCAAACGAATACGCTACCAACGTGTTACGGTATTCCCGTAGTCTTACGTTACATTTCTCCCGCGCATGCGCACTAGCGCCCCCAGTTGAACAATTACGGCGGGAAACTTTGTTTAATCGTAATAAAAAAAAGATAAAACTATGAAACTATCCATGTTCAAACACTTGTTCCCCGTCGAAATATTACAACAATGTTTTTCATGTAAACACATGAACGGTCAACTCATTCTTGATTATCACCTCACTCGCATCTTTTGCGCGTTCCTCTGACCGTATTGCTAGTTAAACTTAGCTAAGGTTCGTTTTAGAATATTTGTGTGTTTTTATTCATGTTCAAGCAACGTTAAACCCGCGGAGTGTGGTTTTTTTTTTTTTTTTAAATGTACAAAGCTGTCATTTTCCTACCTGGGAACATACGAACTTTTAACTTCTTAATCAGAACCGGGCCGGTTTAATATTGTGTAGATCACAGAGAAAAGCCTAACGCCATCTACAGGCTTAGTGGTGTTATTGCATATTTGGATTTATTTATTTATATGACATGAGACAACTAGAGAAAAATATTGACCAGTTTTTTTTTTTTTAAAGTAGGGGTATGATCATTTGCGATACCTGGAACTTATTCTCACGTCTTACACATAGCCTTTACGTCCCGAGATATACATGACGATTTACCCTTTCTCCCAGGCCAAGTTCCAAAACTCAATTGCCCGTTGTGGACACTTCGGACAGGATTATCCGTACAGTCGCGGCCGATGCTCGGTCACTTGTTGGATCATCGATCTGCACACACACGATGTTTTTCATCGACGTGATCCATGAAGTATTTCGACAGGATAATGGAGTAGTTTGCCATTGCTTTCTCCACCCCTCCCCGTTTATCCTGGCTTGTGACCGGTGTGCAGCTGTTTTCAGTTACACGGCTGGGGGTCAATGACAATTTAGAGACACCAATTAACCTAACACGCATGTCTTTGGACTGTGGGAAGAAACCGGAGTACCCGGAGTAAACCCACGCAAGTCATAGAGTATGTGGGGGATTAAGACTGTAACAGGCATGACGGAGCAATGGTGACACATTTTTAGAGGCTGATTCCCTCTGGGCCTTTCAATGAGAAAGTGTCTATATTCCCAAACCTATAAAGCCCTTGACTGTAAGTTACACGTACAGTTTGTTCCAACATGCAGAATGATATATTAGATCAAAACCATAGGCGATTCCCAGTACTAACCCAGTGTGAGTGTAACATCTAGATGCTGTAATACTGCACTCTGCTGTGCGGTGTAAGAAATAGCACTCAATCCCAGACTGATGAAGGCTCAAGTCACTTTACGTCACATATAAAAGCATATTTTGCAACAAGATTTAGGTCGCTGGCAGTGCACCCTGGTTCCATGGCCTCCCAAAGGAACCCAGACCATTTGGCTTTAGAACAGACGGCTTGCTTCCGTTTCTCCCAGGTCCAACTCAGGCACTTTTGACGGCGGTAAATATTCCCCTAGCACTCGTCGTTAAACTTCTATCACAAAGCCTTTCTGTTGATTTGAACCACATGGGCCGTTCTGCAATGCCCTTGCCCTATGATGAGGCTCGGAGGTTTAACACCGTCTCTGGTCCAGTCACCTGGCCAGCTATTTCTCTCACCTCAGCAGCATATCCACTACAGGAACGGACCACTCGCTTAGCGTTGAATATATCCCAGACCTTAACACCCAGAGCAGTAACAACATATTCGCTGCTATTCGTTTAGTCTGCGAGCAGTCCTGATGTCCTGGCTTATCTGTATACACTATAGAGTAACACAATCTCTCTGTGACTGAGACAGAGATTATTAATAAGGATCGAAACAAAACTGGTGCATCAGTGCATTTTTCCCCGACCAACAGCCCGACATGGGAGCTTCGTTTGGCTTCTTTTCCAACCTGAACAGTTTGGTTTTTTTGTCCATCAGGATTGCACGGTGATCTCATTAGAAGGTCAAATACTCTTATTTCAAATCAAAGGAGAGCCGGTATGACATGGAAGCTACGCTAGAGAAGCAGCGTTTAACGATGTTTAACACGTTTTTACTTCCCGAACCCATTGACAGCTTTGTTGCACCACTACGTTGGGTTGTATTCCAATTCCAATTCCAATTCCAATTCCAATTCCAATTCCAATTCCAATTCCAATTCCAAGCAGGCAGATGGTGCTGTAACACCCTGTTGGAGAAGAACGAACAGATTTTGCAGCGTACAGGACACCAGTCAGTCACCTGATGCTAAAAACAATACTGACCTGAGATACTTTGTGCCATTTTACACCGGTTTAAGTCAGAAATAAAACGATCCAATGGTACATATGTGTTAGTGGCAAAAGCATGTGAGCCTTTGCTTTCAGTATCATAAACAACAGCTTCAGCTCTGGGATGGTCCTCATATGAACTGTTGGTCAGGCTCGTTACTTCTATTCCTTACTGAGCCTTTACTATCCTTGTATGCTTGTGTACTTCTTGTACGAGTTTGCTGGTTAATAAGGGCAAGTCATCCTAGCCTAGAAGCCGCAAACAGGCCCAAACCGTGATCCTACCACCACCATGTTTCAAAGATGGGAGCTCTCTCTCAAAGCAGCTTTACCATCTTAGATTATCTTAACAAGAGGCTGAAGAAGTCAGTGAAGGACCTGGGACAGCTGTTCAGCACATACTCTGAGGACACGTCTGGGGATGCCGTCAGGGCCGGCGGCTTTCCGTGCGTTTACTCTGCTAAAATATATCAAATAGATCCATAAAACTTGAAACACAAGATTTATGTAACAAAAAAAAATTTATTAATGGAAATCGTTTTTATAGTTTTTAGGCATAAGCCCAACAAAAAGGGACACTATTCATTAACACATAGAAACACATTTTTAATAAAGAATCTTATTTCAATTATTTTAAATGTCATAAAAAATATTTAATATCAACAATTATAAACGTTACACCGAGTTCGCTTCATTAAGCTCAAACAAAAACGATTCATTTGATTTAACAAAACAATATTAAAGGATGACATGAAACTAATAACTTTATTAGTTATAATACTAGTTATTAAGAATTACGTTATTTATAAAGTATTATACACACAAACTCATATAAAATAAATGGATTCAAACAACCACATAAATAATAAAATATAATTAAATGGTTTATATCGTTGTTTAGGCATCAGTTCATAATCTGGAAATATTCGGGGAAATGATGCCGCCTAGTGGACATAATAACGCATTACATAATTAGAGTTGCCCTGTAATAAAGTGCATTTAGGAAACATAAAATCATTATATCTCCAACTCAACTAAAAAGGGACATTAATTATTAGCACGTATAAATGCTAACACGTTTGTAATAAAGAATCTTATTCTAAATGTCAACGGAAACATTTTATATCAACAATTATAAACGTTACACCGAGTTCGCTTCATTAAGCTCAAACAAAAAAATACTCATTTTATATAAGAAAACAACAATATTAAAGGATGACATGAAGAACTAAACATATTTTATAAGTTATTATATTTTTAAAATATAAATGATCAAATTTAAACTTCTTCGTATTTTAATAAAAAGCAGAAAGAACGCAAACTCACCGGTGTTACACCAATTAATGTCTCCCAGAAACAACGCCTTCTGTATTCATTATAGAGAATAAAATAAACTTTATCTTCATTTACGAAATATAATAAATGGATCCATAAACTGTGAAATACAAAAAAGACCGTTTATATATCCACGTGAATAATAAAAGATAATTAAATTAAATGGTTTATATCGTTATTTAAGCATCAGTTCATAATCTGGAAATATTCGGGGAAATGATGCCGCCTGGTGGATAAAATAACGCATTACATAATTATAGTTTCCCTATAATGAAGTGCATTTAGGAAAAATAAAATCATTATATCTCCAACACAACTAAAAAGGGACACTAATTATTAACGCCTATAAATGCTAACACTTTTGTAATAAAGAATCTTATTTTAAATGTCAACGGAAACATTTTATATCAACAATTATAAACGTTACACCGAGTTTGCCTTATTAAGCTCAAACAAAAAACGATTATTTTGATTTTAACAAAACAATATTAAAGGATGACATGAAACTCCAAACATGATTTATAAGTTATTATGCTAGTTATTAAGTTGTTAAAGTGTTAAGTTATTTATAAAGTATTATAGTTTTATAGTAAATTATTATACACACAAAAAGAATAAAATAAGCTTTAGGCTCATTTACGATATAAAAAAAATGGATCCATAATTTGTGAAATACAAAAAAAGACAGTTTATATATCCACGTGAATAATAAAATTAAATCAAATTATTTAGTTATTTAGGCATCAGTTCATAATCTGGAAATATTCGGGGAAATGATGCCGCCTGGTGGACAAAATAACGCATTACATAAATATAGTTTCCCTATAATGAAGTGCATTTAGGAAACATAAAATCATTATATCTCCAACACAACTATAAAAGGGACACTAATTATTAACGCCTATAAATGCTAACACATTTGTAATAAAGAATCTTATTTTAAATGTCAACGGAAACATTTTATATCAACAATTATAAACGTTACACCGAGTTCGCTTCATTAAGCTCAAACAAAAA
>JAYJMA010004446.1:0-12998 GCA_036873895.1 Parotocinclus cabessadecuia | reverse complement strand
GGCTAAGTTAATCACGTACTTACGTTAATAATATGATCCACTGGAGCTTTGAAAATTTGAAAAGAGAGAGCAACACGAGAGAGTTTTGGGACGCGCCAGTGTATCCCATCATCACCTTACGAGGTCGTAGTGGAATGATTATGACTGGAGAGGCATTGGTGTTTTCAACACCAGCACTGGTCTCACTATGACAGACTGATGTAAAACGTTTCAGAATGTAACTAATTGCGGGACGACACTCGAAAAATCTTTCGAGGCTACATGTCTGGTTGTAGGAGACCATATCTGGTAGACTACCTTGTATGAAAGGTGACGTGTAGGAGCCAAAGCAGCGATAGTACACGTGGCCTTTCTGTTGTCTACAAAAGCCTACAATTGCATAACGAGAGTCATTTTCTAAAATATTTATGGCTGAAAGACTTTGGTCAGAGATTGACATTAAGTTTTGAGCATTTTAACTGCAAGTCTGGGTAATGTGTTTGGAGAATGGCTCCCCCTGGTGTTGGTTCAATTAATACTTAATTGTTTGTTTGTTTATTTGACTTCTTTAAAGTCCCCATAGGCATCAGTGGCCATCTCAGCAACACACACGTTTCTGTCCATACACAAGTTCATCTTAAGACTAGTCATATATATATATACACACACACACACACTGCTATTGATGTAAATGATTTTATATGCCCATCAACTTGACAACGAACTGCAACAATATTTTGCAGACACCCTTGTCCAGATCAGTGAACAGTTAAACAGACAATCTAAGCATGGTGGAACCGAGAGTTAACTTTCTGATTTGTAGCCTTCACTGCCTTGGCCATTCCAGCCTCAGTACTGTTCTTGAAAACCTGTTCTATTCAAGGGTTCAGATCTTACCGATGACGATCTACTATGCATGTGAAACCAGTTTGTGGACAAGCAAATGTTGACTGGATGTGTGACACTGTTTTGGTTCAAGATCTTACAAGTTGTGTTTAAAAAAAACTAAACAATCAGCTCATTTCCAACCAGGAGTGTAAACTAGTTTCTGGTACTGCCACAACTAAGGGCTAAAACATTATATGCATGTTTAGAGGCAGCAAGGGTGCCACAATAGGACCGTGTCCGTTTTGACCGTAACAATGTAAATAGTCATGTCATTTTTTTTTTTTTAACATCTGCCTATTTTACTGTACTGCCCCTTTCCTACATTTAAACAAAAAGCACATCTGTTCCACCCATTTGAACGATATGTCTGCTAGTTTGTTTAGTCCAAACCAAGTGCAGCATTAGTAGATTAAGATAGCTTGTCTTGTGATTTGGGAATAGGAACACCAAGTTTAAATTAAGTCAGTTGTAACTTAGGCTTGCAACTTCTTTTGTAATTATTAATTGTATTTTACTGTACTGAATGAGCTATATCATAAAAGAAACGGATGGAAATTGGGTGTGTGTTGGTTTGTGTCACAACAGAAAAAAACGGTTTCATTTCATTAGTAACGTGTAGTTTATTGGAAGCAAAATGAAAGTAATTAGAAATAACTTGGATCGTTTTCGAAATACTTGAGCAGGCATTTCGTTTCAGTTCTCGGTGACCATTCTGGACTAGTAAGTGTACTGATATAACCGACTGCTTTTGAGTTGTTATTAATATGTGATGAACGTAGAGATTCAGCATTTTGCCCTCGTGTAATTATAACCTTTTGGCCCTGTGCATTTTCACACCTTTTGTAAACCTTTGCCTCCCAAAGTCCCTTTAATCTGCATTTCACAAAACAGCAATTATATAGAAAAAAGGCATCTATACAAAGGACAATGTACATAAATGTAAAGGAATTAAACAGACTTGGTTTTAGGTTATGTGTAACCATGGATGAATGGTGACCGTCATATGACTGCTGTTTTAATGTACCATGATTAGCATCTAAACAAAAAACGCTTTCTATAAAAGAATTTTTCTTACCGTTAAACTCAGATTATTGTAAATAATGTATTTAATTTTGAAAAAAGGGACTGATTTAATGCTGGCTTAAAATTTCTGATCTGGTTCTCCAGGAGCCAACATATGCACGTCCTCGTGATTTCATAGACAGACCTCTCAGTCATACCAATTAAAAAAAAAAAAAGAATAGAAGAATATCTTCTTTCACTCATGCACAGAAGTCACAAATGCTGGTTCCGTGAATCTCAAGGATTATCTCTGCAATAAAAGGACAGAAACCAAATGAGTTAGATACACAATCTGTGCTGTGCAAAAGTCTTAGGCCGCCATGTCGCCGTTTGATTTGATGTTTTAGCAATAGTACGACCATATATCTCTGTTAGAATACAAGCAGGCAATACAAGATATTTAGATGCAGTATTACAGTGGTAAGCATTTAATGCCACCTCCCCTTCCTGAGCAGTAGCAGCATCTGGCAGCTTCATTGAGATGCAAAGTTGACGCTTCTACAGTCTGAAGAAGCTTTATCAGAAATTGTCTTTTTGGAAGGATTTGGATTATATTAACCGTACAGTCGCAGCTGACTCTCGGTCACTTGATAGATCATCGATCTCCACACATTTCTGTCTTTCATCTGTGTGATCCATGAAGTGTTTCGGCAGGACAGTGGAGTAGTTTGCCGTTGCTTTCTCCACCCCGCTCCATTTATCTGCTTGGGACCGGCGTCCAGCTGTTTCCAGTTACGCAGCTGGGGTGTTTGCATACACAAGTCAACGACAATTTAGAGACACCAATTAACCTAAGACACATGTATTTGGACTGTGGGAGGAAACCCACAGACACGGGGAGTAGCCAAACCGCTCCACCCTGGGACTGAACTCGGGACCTTCTTGTTGTGAGGCAGCGGTGAAACCCACCGAGAAACCGTGCTGCCCCTTTTGGAAGGATAGCAGCCAAGACATCACTTTTTCAGGGAGATAAATGCTGACATTTGCCTGCAGAAACCGTTTTGTTGTGATTTTTTTCGTATTTATTTGTCACTATGCACTTTTTTTTTCCTTATTGCCTTGTTATCTTAATAAAGAGTCATCATATGATTGCCAAAACAATAAATCTAATATTGGCCTAAGACTTAATGCACAAAACTTGAACTATATTGAATTCATGGTAAAATATCTTCAATCATAAAGGAACAATATAAATGACCATTTTAGATCAGGGCATGATCTCTCCTGTATTTTATGCATGGTTGGTTCAAAGATGCGAGTTTTTTTAAATGTCAGTTATATTTGTTACTATCTTTCTATAAAAGTATCATCTTTCTTCCATAGCTTTTTGAAATGGTTAATGGATCTGTGCCACCCAAGTGCGCAACAGTGTGAAACTGATAAACTACAACTGAAGTATGTTAATACCAATTTTGAAATACTAAATGAACAACGTAGTGCGTGAAATGCTGCTTTCAACATGTCAACATTTTAAACAAGAGTCATTTCTTAGTCCTGTCCTGCAGAGTCACGAATTTCCTGTGGTAAGGCACTAACCTACAGCTCCGGTGACCTGGCCAGGTCGGGTATCAAACAGGTCAAATTGGCTGTGCCTGAGAGAGAGAGGACTGAGAGACTCGATAAACCAAAAGCAAGTTTTGATTTGAATGCGATTTCAAGTAATGGAGGCCATCGTAACATGGTGTGTAATATCCATTACGTGTCGCTCTGCTTCTGTGGTTTATGAGTTATGAGGTCACTGTGGTGTGATTATAATGACTGCAGAAGCACTCAAGGCCCCAGGTGTAACGAGTAATCCGAGACGTCCTGTGTATATAAAAGGTTTCAAAATGCAACTAATAATTTAGCAATTGCTCTTGTAAAATCTTTTTTAGGCTACTTGTCAGGGTATAAAAGACCATAACCGATGCCTTGTATGAAAGAGCAGGAGCAATAAGTGTACCTGACCTCTCTCCTGTCTAGACAGACCCTGTAAAAGCATGTCCCTGATCAGCAGTTGTGTTCTGACCTGTTTTTGACTAACGGCCTCTGATGAGAGAGCTTGTAGGTAGCATTTAGGGCTACGTTCACATCACAAGTCACATTGCTCAAATCTTTCTTTTTTTTTCCTTCACGATTCACAATTCACCAACGTAAGTGACCTGGATCTGCCTGTAATGTGAACGAATCTGTAGAATATCTAGTCCTTTACAATTAAAACTAATTAGGAGTTTGAAATAATTTTACAGTTATCCAATGTGAAAATGTAACGGTGAATTTAAATAATGAAATGCTGTTTTAAATTGGAAAGCAAACCCCAAAAAAATACAACCAAGATCATTTCTATTTCTGAATGAAAAGAAAAGACCATGCAGGCATTAATTCACTGAAGATATACCGAAAGAAAAATGATATATGATTTTGGGTGATAGTAGAATGGGTTGTACAGAAACAGCAGCCACTCTTAACAGGTCCAAATCAATAATTCATAGGTTTCCATCTCCAACTAGTCAGTTCATTAGTAGTTTTGCCCTGCAGGGTGGTATTGTAAAAACATAGTCCATAAAGAAATGGTTTGCCTATTCTACTGGAGAACTTAGCTGGCTTACACAGACCGCTGATCTTTAAGATAGTATTTAATACCAACAGAAAGCCAAGGATTATTATCCACCATTAGCACCGGACCTCTGATCCACTTCTAGTTACAATCAATGAAACCCAAATAAATACACTGTGAATTGGATGGAATTGTGTGTGTCTAACAAACATTTGACTTGTGCAATGTGTATTAAACCATATCTTCCTGTTCTGAGATATTATATCCAACAAGGAAAGAGGGTCGTATTCCTTTCTCATACCATCTATATCTAATGATCGTTGCTTACCTTTTGACACGCAGGTTTGCAGCACTTTGGGATTTTCCTGCACTGAACGTCACAATGCCGCTCATGTCCTCTGTTGTGTGCCTTAGTGTGAGACTGTGTACTGCCCCCGTTTTCTCCAGAAGAACTCCGGGTCCGGATTTCAAGGTCTCTCCATTCAGAGTCCATATAGGTGAGGAAGCAACGGGATCAGAGACCTCACACGTGAATTGTGCCTCCTCTGGGGCTGTCACCTCAATGTCCGGAAGCCCCTGCACCATCAGGATTGACTGGGCTGATAGAGCAGACACAGGGAACACCCTTGAGGCATTTTCACTTCAGTTTCTGGGGTTCAGTAAATCTACCATTAATGTAGGCTGATCCTACAAGGCATTTTGATGTTTTTAATATATATTGCTCTATTTTTATAGTTTGCAGTAATTTACAAAAATGAGGTCCGTTCGCAGGGTGATAACAGAAACATTTTGACACATGTCCAGCAGGGGGAGCCATTACCATCCCAAATATATTCTGTTGATCTACAGTGCTTTGAGGTCATGGTTTTTATTCAGATGCACTTATGTACTTACTTACTCACTCATTCACTCATTCACTCGCTCAAGCAGTTTTTAATTTATTTCCATTTCCATCTGTTTCAGGGCTGCTAGGGCCCAGAGAATAACCTGCAGCACAGGGAAACATCACAGGGCACACACAGACACTCATTCATTCACATTGGGACATGTTAGATAGGGCACCTGACCTAATATATGTCTTCAAAGTGTGGGAGGAAACTAATGTACCCATTTGAATTTTTATTACAAGTACATTTGAAACATGTCAGATGTGGTTATTTGATCAGATTTTCGAACTGACCCATTCGAATTGGTAAACTGAGGTTGCTTTTCCCAGCACTTGAGACGTGGGAGAGCGCTCACATCCTGATTTTTAGGTTATTTCAAAATCCACAACATTATCAGGACTCTTTCATGTTGGTTTATTTTTTCTTGGATTTAACCACTGCAACCAAATTAATTTCCGTGCTAATGAAATATAGCTTCTTAAACCGGGAATCCTAGTCTGATTTTGGGAAACGTTTATTGTACGTTTAGATTGAGCCACTAGAGGGCACCCTAAATCAAGGCGTCACAAGTTATTGTTTCTTTGTAGTTGTTATTTAGGGTTCTTTTTATTCTTAGTATGGTTGGATTTGGCCAGAAAAGTGCACTGCATATTAAATATGCTTTCCTTGCATTGGTTGCTTATGTTATTAATAAAGGTGTCTTTTGATTTTCCTCTTTCTTAAGCTTCACTTCACCATGAGAACCTGAACTGATAGTGTTGTCATTTGGTCTCACCTTCTACTGTGAGCTTGGCTGAGGATGTGTTTTCTGCAACCTGTACGCTGTATGTGCCTCCGTCCTCCATAGCGACCTGCTGAATGACGAGTTTGCGATAGCAGCCTTCGCTGCAGATCTCAAAGCGCTCTGAAGGCAGGATAACACTGCTGCCTTTATACCAGCGTATGCTGCAGCGTGGATTGGACACCGTACAGTCCAGTATGACACGACTCTTTTCCAGAGCTGTTTTGTCTTGCAGTGGCTTTACTATATTAACTGGGAGTTCTGTAAAATAAGGAAGAAAACATAGCACAGAGATCCAGACAGTTCACGTAGACGGTTCGTAAAAATTAGGGATGAATACGAAGTGATAAAAAAGAAGCATTTGATCTACAAAGAACATCAGAAAAACACGACAAGTCAAAGAAAGTTGTTCTATAATGCAAACGAGACACAAAGAGAACTTTCATTTAATGAGTGAAGAAGCACTATATAAAAGGCCGAAAGTGCTGGAGTATCTGAACGGTCCCTGATCTTGAAACTGCACATCCTGTTATTATTATTATGTTATTATTTTCCAGCCCTTGCAATGCCTCTGCGGCACGATTTGCCTGAATGCCAAGCTTTTTTACAGCCATAGGACGTCTTGAAAACACAAACAACAGTGGTAACAGCACCTGGAACATCCCAAAGTGTGATTAGCAGACTGTGGAAGCACCTTCAAGAGTCTGGAACAATACAAAGAAGACACAACAGCCAGAGATGACCTCTACTTAAACTTTTGGGCAAGAGGGAGCAGGTGCAGCAATGCAACAGAGTTACGAGGACGGTTTCTTGCTGTTAGCGGATGACGGATATGCACCAAAGCCAAATAAAATTGGCTCCATTGTGTTGCAATGCATGCACCGTGACCAATGGTATGTATTCCTGCTATCTGCTGCACACCGTGTAACCTGTAAAAGGTAGGCTGATGAGCAATGTCAACTGTCCTCTTCTCTGATGAGTCACGGTTTAGTTTGCAGCCTGACAATCATCGTGTCCTCATCTGACGTAAACAAGGAACATGGAAGAATCCGTGTTTCATCTGAAAAAGGGACTCCTTCAGTGGTGGTGAAATCCTGGTTTGTGCTGGCATCAGCATTGGTGGTCGTACCGAGCTCCACATCATCAGAAATGGATCACTGGCTGGGACACCCTATAGTGGTGTATAGTTCCTCTGCTGGAACAGTAGAAAACTGCTCATTATCATGCTCTTATCATCAACAACATTCTTCTGGAAGCAGGAATCGAACACATAGATCGGCCTTCACGTTCCCCAGACCTGAATCCCCATTGAACATGCTTGCGATGTACTGGGAAGACGTCTGGCAAACCGTAAAAAAAAAACCTCCCACCACACTTCTTGCGCTGGACAAGCGTGACAGAGGATCCCATAATGTTGGGGGCACTCTTGTCAAGTTTGACATGCTTCTGTTCACCCCATGAATATTTCACTTGTGCTACTCATTTACTGTGTTTGAGTTTGCCTCTCATTTACGCTATCGAACCGTCTTCATCACAAATGACTCTTCATTCTCTGGCTGTGAAAGTCATCGCCTCCTTTCCTCACCCAACCCATCCATCCCGGTGTGCAGCCCTTAAACCCCCCCAGGGGGAACATTATCACTTTACCACTAATCACTTTAATAATCTTGTAGTCTGTATATATGTATTTACTGTAAATTTTTTTTAATTTTGTATTTTTTTTTATTCTTCATTGTTGCACTATTACTGCCTGAGAGAGGAGTCTAATCCAAATTTCCCTGTTTGGAACTTGATTAATAACACTGTTTTCTTAGCGACAATAAATTCTATTCTGTTCTATTCTGTTCTGTTTTCTAATTATCTTTAATGATCTTGTTCAACGAAATAAAATAAAATTCTTCTTCTTTTTTAATCACTTCATTGCCACTTTAAAATATCCCCTCATTTTTGTGAGCAGTCTACTTCAGATATAATCTTTTGATACTTACTCTCCACCTCAAGGTAAGCGATAGATTCAACGTTTTTTGCAGTAAACTTGATCTCTCCTGAATCTTCTGTTTTAACGTTGCACATGAGAAGAAAGTGCTTGGTTCCTGCGTTATAGGTGAAAAAAACGAGTTGTTAGCACATTATTCAAACACAAGACACATGACAACATTAGCACATGGCTGAAATTGGCCAGGACTTCACTCAGAGCTGTACAGTTTATACCTTCCTGACGTATCTTGATGGTGCTCGTGGGTTTGATTTTATCTCCATTTTTGAACCACTCTCCTGGTACATCATCTAGGGACACCTCACACATAAACACAGCATTCTGATCTTCTTGAATATCCAGGTCTTCCAGACTCTGCCACACTTCCAGTTCCCGTTCTGTTCAAAGTAAATTGCACGTTGCTACTGTCAGAAAACCAGGAAACTGTAACAAACTTGTAACACTAACGAGTCACATGAGGGGAAATGGCTAATTGGGTGTACTCTCTTTTGTTGCCAGTGGTTTATAGATTAATGGCGGTGTATTATTTTCGATGTACCCTGTTATACAAGTTGTAGACTGACTATTTTACATCTTTAACATTGTTCTTTACACAGTATTATCCCATGAAAAGGTTTCATTAAATAGTAACAAATATGTGAGGGGATGTAGTCTGTTTTTCGCCGATACTGTATAAGCTATATGTGTTTAGCTCAATCGCCTCACAGCTCAAAGGTCCCCGGTTCAATCCCAACCCTTGCCGAAACCTGTGTGGTGTTAATTTGTCCTCCCGTGTCCATGTGGGTTTACTTTGGGTACTCTAGTTTCCCAAAGACGTGCTTTAACTTGACTATACACTATAAATTGGCCCATAATGTGTTTATATAACCCTGTGTAGGTCGTGAATATGGCTATTGGTGCTGATGTGAAATAAAACTAAGAAACTAACAATAATCAGCATACCTTTGCCTCTCACAGATATGTAATATTGGATTAAATTCTTCAATACATAAACGACCAGTTATATTATGTTGTCTCAGATGAAAGTGCTCACTGCACCACCCAAACAACCTGTTACAAAGTCCGCCTAAAACACGTGCCCAGTTCTTCAGAAACTGTTGTTTACACCACCTGGCTTTTACCTTTAAGCCACAAGAACTGCATATAGTGATTCCTTCTTTTAAATATGACATGCATTGTTTAATTGTTTTATATTGTATTGTTTTATATCAATACGGTGTTGATTGCTCTGACAAAGAAGGACACAATCACTATACTAATAAATTTAACATAGGATTATATGTACAATAAAGTAGGCGCCTTATCCATAGTGATTTACAGAACTGCTTTGTGCTCTCATTTGTAGACGTTGCCTCATGCTTGCTTAAATAGACCAGAGCCCAGTAACAACATCAAACTTAAAGCTTCTTAGAAGTTGATGTAGGTAAAAACAACAAACGTAGTAATAAAAAGGGGCAGTAAACAGGATTAAAAAATAATCATTGCACAGTGTCATCACAGTTAGAACATGGTTTTACTTCATGTACCATCTACACGTGATCATGTACCAAACAACACTTGTTTCAGTCTTGTCCCGTAACTACTTGTAAAAGATTAGAATGTTAGACTGTGCATTTAGTATTTTAGATATTTGTAATTAGTGTACATTTATTTGTGTTGCACCGTGATCCTGGAGGAACCCTGTTTCGTTTCAATATGTACTTGTACGTAGCCGAAATGACACTAAAACCTCTCTGACTCATCAGTTACCACTTCCTTCCAATATTAAGTGGATGTTAATTCCACAACCTGGACGACCGTGTACAAAGAAGTTGTCTTTATGCTAACGAGTGTTGAGGTGCCTCCAGACATATGTGCTGAATATGTGGTGATCTGTTCATTAGCTCTTTTAGACAATCACACAATAAACTTGATAAACAGTGTTTTTTGTTTTTCTCTGTGCCGTTTATACACGATGATGCAATGTACAGCAGTTTTTATATTTTTATTGTTTGGTACGTTTTTTTTAAAGTTTCGCCTTTTACATTGAAAGGGTCATGTCAGATGAACTCTGCTTTATTTTGAACTACATTAAGTGATTTTGCCAAGTTATATATTGTCGGTTATGAGACTTTTCTTTTATTTGATTCTGATATGGTAACAGAGACATCACATTTCTATTGGTCTCGTCCCGATGGCTATGTCATTCAATTAGCAAGTCTAGATGACGTTAATGTAAGCATAATGAGCCACTGATATTACTCTTGCCTTTTCCAGTGCAGCACTGGCACACGGTTCGTATCTCAGCCAAGCGGTAACAGAATACTGCTGGCGTATTGGAACGCGAATGTATTATACGTATTGGAATACAACAAATAATTTAGGATCATCCCTTCTCAAGCCTTTTAAGGCTACACAAGAGTGTATAAAAGACCCCGTCCCTGTCTAATACCCTTCATGGAAGAGATGTGTTGGAGCCGGAGCAGTGATATAGCACCTGACCGCTCTGCTGTCTAGACTGACCCTATAAAAGCATATCCCAGATCAGCAATCCTCTTCCAACATGTTTATGACCAGCAGACTCTGATCAGAGATTAACACTTTTAGGTCAAGCATTTAAATGTAACCTGTGACCCCCAAACTCATAAAGTCAGAGATTTTTTTAGGGGGAAGGTCTATCCTAGGAATGCAGTTCTGTAGAGCGATACGTGACAACATAATAACACTCTAGTCTTGTCCTGTATTTCCCACAGTATAGCTCAGTTGCTGACAGAAGTTAAGCATGGGACCCTGACGACCTGCCAGGGAACAAGAGCAATGTTAGACTGCTTCGTGAAGAACATCGGATTTTAACAAAACCCATGACTAGAGACGATCACTTAACGTACCAATTCAGCAAAGACTACATTAATTTCACACAACTGGACACTGGGGAAAGAAACTGGCATCTTAGCATGTTAAATAACAACGGGTTGTTTTAAATAACTTTTTTGTATCTTAAACTTGTCAATGCACTCGAGAAAAAGCACAGCTGTAGCGCTTTTGAATCAAACTTAATTATGCTAAATTGCTAAACAAAAAGTTCAGTAGAACAAACTTTTATTTATTAATCGATAAAGGTCTTCAGACAAGGCGTAAAACATGTTGTTTTAAAGCGCATGTCCAAATTGTGACTTTTTAAACTCCATGCTTGTTCACTAAGCTGACAAATGTAGTCAGTAATCCTTTGTCTTGATTTTTCCTTCTGTTCCTAATTTGTCCATGTACAATAGGCTACAGTGTGGGAAATTGGTGAGTCAAGGGTTGATCCATGTCTCTGTCTGTATATGAACCTTGTATCCTGGAATACTGGGCTCTCAATTAATATTAAGAACACTTTCCTCCACTTCTACCTTGTTCATTCCATTGTAACTCTTGTTCTTGTTGCGGTACATTGTTAATATCCAGTTAACGTTCTAAGGTACAATAATAGATATGCACGAACACTGCGTCGTTCATTTTTCACAGTTGGTTGCCCTTGTCCTGGCACCTGGTGGAACTACTGCTTTTATAAGATTCAATGTGACAAAACACTATATTGTAGAACTTAAAAAATACTATTTGAAGTCCTTGGTTGAATTTTACCAGCCACGTGATTATTTCTTTTGTTTTTGAGTTCGAAATAAACAAAGTATGCGTTGTTGTGGTGGCCTGTACATTGTTTGGAATGAACTAAACCGATGATTTAAGGGTTCTGTGAGTAGTAGCCTGTACTTTAGCGGCAGCTCTAAATAGTTCAGCTACCCAGAGCACCTGCTATAAAATATTTCTGGCACAGCCACTGCTATTGAGCCTTGGTTTTCAGATTAACGCTCCACAAATACTTTTTTCCTACAAGTGGCAGTGCTGTCCTGAGAGACAGTTTGCGCAAAAGCATGTGCACACCCACGTAACATAGCCTCAAAGAGTTTGACTATAGTCCATGCTACAGATCTGTTCCTTACCGTAGACTTCCACAGTGCAGGAAGTGGTGGCATCTCCAGCATCACATACATACCCGCCTGAATCTTCAGGCTCACATTTTACAATCTGCAGGAAGCACTTTCTTCCCATGGAGTAAATGCGATGGTTCTTTCCTTGTTTAAGTTCTACCCCATTCTAGATCACAGGAAAATGGTGTTACTGATGCCCCTCAAGCCTATGCGATATCATTTTTCAGAGCCACATGCATGCGTATTAATGTATATGCAACCCTTGAATTATCGGCACCATTCGCTAACAGAAATCTGTATCATTTATATCTGACTATTAGCAACCAAACACTCCCAAGGTATCAATAAGCCTGTGATGATTTTCAACAGTGATTTGGTGGTATGTTCCAAATATTTATTTATTTATCGCTTGCCACTGTCGTCCTAGGTTTGCTCAATTAAAGGTTTTGGGTCAAGATATTTGTAAAGCTGCTTTGAGACAGTACTTTGTTGTAAAAAAGGGTAAAATACACAACTCACAAAAATGAAAGGATATTTCAAAACGAGTATGAAGAGGATCCCACAAGAACTGCTGAATAATCAGATCCTGTCCATGCCCATCACTGTCAGGGTGTTTTGACTGTCTTGGGTGACCATACTCCCTACTGAACAGTCAATGTGGGGGCACTCTCGTCCAGTTTGACATGCTTCTGTTCACCGCCATAAATATATCACTTGCTACTTAAATCACCAGAATTAAACAAACAAACAACTATCTTTGACAGTGCATTTGCGTTTTGCTTTTCTGATGATTGTATTTAATTAGATAAAATCAAATGCTGCTTTTTTAATCGCTCAATATTCATTTTGCATTATCCCCTCATTTTTGTGAGCAGTGTACATAAAATGAACTTGACTTCCACACAGAAAAAAAGATCGG
>JAYJMA010004435.1:0-12999 GCA_036873895.1 Parotocinclus cabessadecuia | reverse complement strand
TTCCGGATAAAAGTCATGTGACAGCACTGACCAATCAGCTCAAATTATTTTATTGAAAAATCAGTACTGTCCGTAATGCTCTTTTTTCAGAAGCAATGTGTAAAGTGTATAAACAGTTAACAAGTTCGTAAATAGGAACCTACATTTCATCTTAAATAACCATATATATATATATATATATATACATATTTTTTTTTTAACTACAAGAACAACGGCTCATGTAAAGCTGATCATGTGATCGCCCTGACTAATCAGAACAAATGATTTGGTTACCGCCCACTCACGCGTTTCCGTGGAAGCTCACAGTCTCACCAGAGCTTAGCTGCTCCAGCAAAAGAAGGTATTACATACATTGATTTGATTAATTGTTTAATTGACATTATTATAACTTCTAATGTATTCTGCGGATTTTACGCAATAAAGTCAAGTCTTTGTTTATTTTACATAGCTACCGTGTCTGATTCGTACTTAGAAGTACACTAGTACAAAGTAAACAGCGGCACACGTGCATATAATTAATTTAGTTTGAATCTGCAATTAAATACTTCTCATATTAAACCCAGACAATATGCACTATGGCCACTTTATTAGCTACATCTTGTTGGTATGTTACATTGAAGCAATTTTGCCTCCATTGCCTTAATCTTTCGTGACATACCTGACATGTACATGGGGCAGTATGCAGTACGTACTAGTGTAGTATGCAGTATAGTAGTGTAAAGTACATTAGTGTCTACATGCCTAAATGTAATGCGTTGCTGCCATGTGATTGGCTGATTACATATTTGTATTATAAAGCAGTTGCACCTAAATGATGAACACTCAGTTTTTAATAATGATTATATGGCCATTTTCAGCTTCATAGAGCTTTGTACTTCTGTTTTCCGGTCTGATTGTCGTGCCATTTGTGAAGTTATTAGCTTAAGCAGCATGTGTATTGAATGTGCAATTGTACGTCCAATTCGTTTAGATATATATTTCAGTTCAATTTAAATTTATTTATATAGTGCGTTTTACAATGATGCATTGTCTCAAGGAAGGTTTACAATCTTATATTATCTTAAAATGCCAATCCCAAATTGAGCAAACCTAGGACGACAGTGGCAAGGAAAAACTCCCTGAAATTAGAAGGAAGAAACCTTGGGAGGACCAAGACTCAAAATGCCACCCGTCCTCCACGGGTGGCCTAGATGTTAAATTATATTCAAATAAAGTAAAATTAAGTAAATAATCATTTAAATCAATAATGTTAATTAATAACAAAATTCAAAATAAATACCAAAACAGATTTTTAAATCAGTCCTCAGCAGTAAGTTGTTGGAGGAACATCGTCTCCTAATAACTAAATGATGGAGGGTGTTCCTGCACTCTAGTGGGACTGGTTTCTGTTAATGAAGACCAGTAGAGTGATGCTAAGGTGAGGGAACATCTAAGTGTGTGGTGCTGGAACCGGTACCGTAACATTAGCTCAAAGAGAAAATGTAATTACTTATAGCGCAGAGTCTATTATCAATCACTGATGCCATGTGCAGCATGAAACTCCAGCAGCACTAACTATAGCAGCATAGCTAAAGGAGGAAATACTAGAAAAAAGAAAAAAATAGAGGATACCCCAAAATGAAATATCCCCCAATTGTTGTGAGCAGTGTAATATTTAAGATATTAAAAATGTGCTGTTGTAGCAGCAGCTAATACTATCAGCTAACATGGCTAACAGAAACATAATTGCCTAGTTGTATAATGTTCTTTTGGAAAGAGTTACTTATTTATCTCACGTTAAAATATTTTAATTCAGGTTTCATTCAGCGTATCGGTTACTGTAACGAGCAAAGATACTTGGCTAACAATCCTTTCTGCTTTAAGGACGTTCCCAGCAGTAAGCTATCTGTTATGATGCAGGAGAATTCAGCAACTGGAGCCTGCGTCATCACCGGAGGAAGCGGGTATTTTGGATTTCGGTATGTTAAGTCATACATCTATATAAACACCTTCCACGATTATTTTCTTTTGTATAAACAATATCTAAATAAAGTTTAACTTGTGGTGAAGTTCGTGTTCTATCCACATGTACCACCAGATGGCGGCATAAACATTTCGATTTGTTTACAACGCTATCACTAAAATGCTCTTGTACTTTGTACTTTAAATAACATGCAACACGATGGACCTAGTCCAAAAGCCGAGTTCCAACTTTGCCTCTGGTTACTTTCTGAGAAGTCTGGTATTTTTCTGTGTTATGTTTGTATGAGGGGTTGTGTGTCCTTTGTTGGGCTTAACCCCGTTTCATTGCTTAAAGGATTGTGTTGTGTTCTGTGTCCACGTGATTGGCTGATTTATCCACGCTTGTTCTTGGAAAAGCAAACTCAGTTATGGTGAGTGAGTAACAAGTGGCACATTCATGGGGTGAACAGAAGACAGAAGCATGTCGAACTGGATGAGAGTGCCCCCACACTCTGACTGTTTAGGAGGGTGTATGGTCACCCAAGAGTGCCAAAGCACACTGACAACGATGGGGCATGGACATATTTCATATTCATTCTAATGTATCCCCTCATTTTTCAGAGTAATATATTAAAATAATTAATGATTAATAGGAATATGTTAGGTCAATTGGTTACGTTAAACTGGCCTGACTTGAGTGTGTATAGCAAGAATTCATACAGCTCAGTATGTTTGGTGGTATATGCATAGCTCTGCTAATCATTTATTTTTTTATTAAATTGTAGCAATTTATCAAGCATTATTATTATTATTATTATTATTACATGTACATATAGACTATTCTTGAACCAATTAACTCCTTAGATCGTAAATCTGCGCTTAAAAACTACAAAACCCGTGGCATTCCGGATAAAAGTCATGTGACAGCACTGACCAATCAGCTCAAATTATTTTATTGAAAAATCAGTACTGTCCGTAATTATCTTTTTTTGTCAGAAGCAACGTGTAAAGTGTATAAACCTTATAAATGGGAACCTACATTTCAGCTTAAATAAAATTGGCTGATTTTTGTATGATTTATTTTGCACATTTTATCCACGCTTTTGCTTGGACAGTTTGCTCTTGAGTGGATGTCGTGTCTGCGTACGATGCCTGACCTGGCCAGAAGGCACTGCTGTGACTCAAACCTGGGTCCCCGAGGTGGTGGGCTAGTGTATCAGACGTCAACGCCATCCAAACGATCTCGTTTCCTTAATGAATTGTGAGGCCGGAATGGGCAACTAGGAACCGATTCAGAAAAGTCAAAAAGGGATTATTTCAATGTTTACTGAAACCGAACTCGCAGCGGAACTCGAAAATGCAGAAGTGGGGCGCTAGCCGGAAAATCTGTGGTGTGCACATAAAAAAAAAAAAAAACTCAACAGGAACAAGCGCTGTCTAAACTTCCACTCAAACTGAAATGCTAAAGAAACAAAGAAACACAATTTACATAGTCTATCGCAACTTTATTGCCAGGGATTCGCTTCACTATTTGGTTAAAACCGGTTTCGGAGACGAGATACGGCATCCTGTCTCGAGGATATTTCATGCTAACCATAAACGCTGGAAGGCTTTAGAAGACGTTTGATAGCCTAAAGCCACAGAGTACGAAGGCTGGGGATCTTTGGTGGTCACCATTTGAGATAATTTCAGAACTTTATAATGGAAAACACCTTCAAGTTGCAAGTGCAGCTCAATGATTGAACCCAGGACCTCAGGAACTGGATCTCAAAGCCACCATAGCTCCCCTAGCATACACTACATGGACAACCAAGTACTGAAACACCTTTTAATCACCGAATTTACAGACTTCATTGAGTCCCATTGCTGCTGGTGTTTAAAATCAAACACCTAGCCAAGCAGTCTGCCTTTACAAACATTTGTGAGAGAATGGTCTGTGTTGTAACAGGATTCCACCATTGCAATAAGTCAGTATTGCATCATAGATATTCTGCGATCAGCAGGGAGTGGTATTATGGAAAAGAAGAAGTATAAAACGGGTAGAGGAACCACAGGAACTGTGGATAGTGCTGAGGTGCCTAGTGCACAGAAGTCATGAACGCTCTGCTGACATAATAACTGCACTTCCAAATCTCAGCACAGGGGCTTCACATTAAATGCATTCATTCACTCAAGATATATGTATGGGAATACTGTGGAACCTCAGAATTCAGACTTAACTGGTTCTTGAAGGCTGTTCGAATTCGGGTCACACCCTAAGACTGGGTCATGCATGTACAGGTTTTACTTAAGTCTGAAATGCAGTTCAAAGTTGGGAGCAAATAAGATTGCACAAGCAAATGGGTCGAATATTGAACTATAGCGACTTTTATATTCCAGAGGTTCCACTGTAGGACGCATGATTAAATAAATGCAACTGATCATCCCACTCCACAATGTACATTGTGATATTTGTTCATCGTGATGCATTGTTACACCTCTAATCATTCTATGAGAATAACAAGTAGTAATTACAATAAGTAATAATAAAACGGATGTCTGTACTCCACCTACAGCTTTATTTCATTAACAACGGTTTTTGATTTGCCTGTGACAGCAATAGAATATCATGTCCTTCATGACATTTAGCTTAATAACATTAAGTTGCGCACTTAAATTCCTCTTTTCTGTTAACCTCGCATATCGTGATCCGTGTTGGGGAATTACCTACATTAATAGTTCGCAAGCAGACAGGTGTCCTTGACGGGAAGGGGCCTTATCTGGTCAAATTGTCATCAGATTTAATCAGACATACCCATGTGATGCCCAGTTCAGCCAGAAGGCACTGCTGGGACTCGAATCAGGGTCTCCACAGTGGTGGGCTAATGCATTCAGATCATAAAAATCCAAGACGCTTGGTGAGAACTCTTATCCTGATCAGGGTCACATGAAAGGGTCTGAAGCCTAAGCCAGAATTCAGGTTGCACAGGCAGGGATGGAGCCACCTCACAAAAAAAAAAACAATTAGACCTTTTTGAAGTGGGCGGTTACTGTTACGTCGCTGGCAGCTGCACGCTGACAAATTTTGGTATCCAATGTTTTGGGCATGATGGTAAAGTACAAAAGTCTAGGCCGCGAGAGATTTGTGTGCTTTAAGTGCTTCTTTTGTATACACACTGGGCTTTTAACTGTGACTTTGGGCATTTATTTGAGTCCTTAACCACTGACAGTGGTTACGGGTCAAGAGAACTCTCCCCAATGCTACGATTTAGCTTGTTGCAGTAGGCCAGACTGTTTTTGCTGGCAAGCTTTCGAAATAACCATTGAAGGCATCTGGGTGATCCACATTCCCATTTTCCTCCACCTGACACCGCTCTACTAACTGTGACTTTCTGCCACCAGTTAGGCTCCGCCCACAAAACACACTATCTCTTGTTTCCCAGCCAAAAATGGTCTATCCAAAAAAATGTAATACATGAATTTTGTTTACATTCAGCCTCGCTCGCGAGCTCAACAAGCAGTCCTTCCGAGTCATCCTCTTTGATGTGCTGCCCCCTCGTGAATCGTTGCCTGATGGTGTGAGGTTCACCCAGGGAGATGTTCGGGATTACTCGCAGGTGGTCGACGCGTTGCGTGGAGCAGACTGCGTGTTCCACATCGCCTCGTACGGGATGTCCGGGAGAGAGCAGCTGAACAGGAAGCTAATCGAGGAGGTGAATATTAAGGGGACGGAGAACATCATAACGGCGTGCGTGAGTCTCGGGGTTCCTCATCTGGTTTACACCAGCACTTTCAACGTCGTCTTTGGAGGCCAGGTGATCGAGAATGGAAGCGAGGCTCTTCCTTATCTGCCTTTACACCTTCATGCCGATCACTACTCCAGGACCAAGTCGATGGCAGAAACACTGGTTCGAAAGGCAAACGGATCATCCCTGGCAAACGGACATGGGGTCCTGCGAACCTGCGCCTTACGCCCAGCCGGGATTTATGGTCCCGGCGAGCAGAGGCATCTTCCAAGAATTGTGGAATACATCGAAGGTGGAATTTTTAAGTTTGTCTACGGAGATCCTGACAGCCTGGTTGAGTTTGTTCACGTCGATAACCTGGTCGCCGCACATATCCTAGCTGCAGGAGCACTGAAAGAAGGACGGCAGCATGTCGCCGCGGGACAAGCTTATTTCATCTCAGACAGCCGGCCCGTTAACAATTTTGAATTCTTCAGGCCGTTAGTAGAGGGTCTCGGTTACAGCTTTCCCAAACTCCGCCTACCCATAACCCTCATTTACTTCTTTGCATTCCTCACCGAGATGGTTCACCGAGTCGTCGGGCGAGTCTACAACTTCCAGCCGTTGCTGACACGCGCGGAAGTGTACAAGACCGGCGTCACACACTACTTCAGCATGGCCAAAGCCCGGGCTGAGCTGGGCTACAACCCCAAAGAGTACGACCTGACTGAAGTGGTGGAGTGGTTCAAGAGCAGAGGGCACGGGAGAAAGCAAGCCAACTCGCCAACAAAGAAATTCATCCTGGATGTTGTGCTGTTTACTATGTTTGTAGCTTTGCTTCTCTCTTTCCTGCCCTGTTGTGAGTCTATGAAGAGCACATGATCGTATTGATTGTAGTTCTATGACACAATCTGTATGCTGACATTTTGCTTATTGTAATTTTTGATTACATTTGATTATTGTAATTTTAAGTACATATTTGTGGGTGTGCGTATTGTTGTCCATCTGTCTATATACAGGTACTCCCCATTTTTCGGTCTCCTCATTTACAATATTTCTGATTCCGATGGAAATCCGGTAATACAGAAAGTCCAGGGTTCAAATCCCACCTCTGCCAAGCTGCCTCTGTTGGCCTTTTGAGCAAGACTCTTAAAATTAGCATAACTGCTTTGATTGGTGATTGTATCAGTCGTATGTATGATCTGCACAAGGGTGCCTACTAAATGAGTAATTGTAGAAACAATGGGTTGATGATTGTGATTTGGATGAGGATTTTGAAGAACAATTTGTGCTGAATTATTGTGGAAATGGAAGCAGGCCGTTCTACAGGGCTCACCTACACAATTAAAGTCATACTTTCTTCTTTCTTAAAAATGTTATTCTGTTAATTCTGCTGTTAGATTTATTTTTTTTTTTTTTATCATGTTTAACCTGATCCCTCCTGATCCAGTCCATTTGCAAAAGTGTGTAAGGATCACTGTTACAGCACCAAGAGATGATCCTCTGACCAGCGACTCCCTCTGCAGTGCTGGGCTAGAGGTGCAAGCTAAGCTGAAGTATTCTCATTAGCCCCACTGGTCAGGGTCGGGGGCATTTCAGCCAATTTAACAGTTTATTATGTTAAATATATTCCCCAGCCAAAACTCACGAACTTGACTGTGGCTGTACTTTCATACTCTTCTAATTCATTCATATTCAGCCTGCAGAGGTGGGCTAGTGTATTAACAAATATGATAATGTCATATTAGTTAAGTTTGTCTTAGACTTTTATTGTCAAGACGTTTTTAAGGCTTGGGTGACTCAGAGATTTAACCTTGCAGTTTAAAAACTTTAAAGGGTTAAAGCAGGTAATTGCATACAAAAGTTATATGGATTGTGGAGTTGGGCACCTATAGAAGGTTATAGGGTTTTGGTTTATTGGAAAAAAATGTATCCGTGTGTCCTGCTGAGACAGTTTTAAAAGTTTTCGGTTAGAGCTCCTTTATAAAGATATTTGAAACAGGGAAAAAGGTTTGTGGTGATGCAGGCTTACAGATTAATATGCTAGACTACCATCGCAGGTACCAGGGTATGAGGTCCGGTAGTGGCTTCCAGCCAAGTCAAGCATCCTATGCAGACATAATTGGCATCAAAATCGTGCATGCTTCTGTCTGTGGCCCTTGTTCTCCAGGGAAAGGCGCTATAACCCCTCAAACCAAACCAGGCGAAGCAGGGTTCAAACTAAAAGTACCAAGTGTACAGTCTTCAGTCAAAGATTACAATTTATGGCTTGAACTTAAAAACTTTGCTGGAAGCAACCCAGAATCACACATTCTGGAGTTTATAATGCAAACATCTGAAAACAAATGGTCTGAGCAAAGGTTATACCTAGTGTTTGAGTATGGTCTCTGTGTTTATTTGTCTTGTTTGCAGTCAGTTTCTTTGCTGACACAATACTCAAGTTTAGATGATAGGAATTTCATTTTAAATTTCAAAGTGTCAGGATAGAAAACTCAAAGCAGTGTGCCTTTTTCAAATAGAAAATGCAAACGATAACCAGCACTAACATCTAAACAGAAAACAAGGTTACAGTGGGCTAAAGAGAAGAAATTGTAAAGTGTGGATTATTGGAAGAAAGTGATATTCAGAGATGAATTATGACTCTGCTTTTGGCCAAGGAGATGATACTGGAACTTTTGTCTGGTCCCATTCTAATGAATCGTGTACAGGTAACTGCCTGAATGGTATGGGGTTGCATGTCAGGCGAAGGAGCGGTGGTGATGGCAGTCATTGTCTGCATGAGAAATGTATATGGCGAAGTTGATGTTTAATCTGTTTTGGATGGACGTTTCATGGGTTTTTGAGGGACAGGAATATCCACATGGACCTTTCATAGACAGTGTAGATTCCTTCAGCCTTCCTGATAATACGTTCTGCTTACAATCCAGACTTCCAAGGAATTTATTCATATACTTAGCAGGCATGTTAACGAACGTTTGTAGCACAAGTCTGGTCTCTAAACCATAAATGAGTGGTCTCAGTCTCATCTGGGTCTCATGTGGACTGTGTCTAGTCTCGGTCTCAGGGTAAGGTAGATTCGGAAATTCTTGTCGTGACCATCTGAGTCCAGTTCGTTTGTAGAAGTGTAACTTTTTTAATAATAAACAACAATTTTTTTGTCATTATTGAATAGCACCAATTCAATCAAACATAATGAATCAGTCTTTTCTCTACATACCCAAATAAGTCTGTTCTGCTGGTTCAATATCCTGTTTCTGATTTTTTTCACATTCTAGTGAATTTAATCTGCCTTTCAGATACTTAGCATATGGCAACATCTGGGATTATTGATCAAATGGGCGTATGCGGTGACTTCTGATTCCGTTTGAGCGAAGAAGGGAAACCGAATCGACACCATAATTTGCTTCCTAAAGTTACTTTGCCCTAGTTTGACTAACACTATAGTATAATAATAATTAATAATACATTTAGGCTTTATTATTTAATGTTATATTTTACAAAATATTTAAACAAAAGTTAGCCATTTACTTCTTTTTATTCTTGCGTGATAAAAAGAATCTTAATCTGGTCTCAGTCCTGTCTCGTTCTCTGCCACTCCCAGTCTCAGTTTTGACTCAAATTTTCATCTCGTCTCAAACTCAGTGTGTACCAGTATTGGTTTTGGACACAAGTGGTCTTGACTACAACATTAATTTGAACTAATGTGCAGCAAAGGAAAATAAAAAAGATCCTCTCATCTCCCTTAATATTGAAAATCAATCACTTTTTTTTTTTTTCAAAAAAAAAAAAAATTTCTTATTCTTTGTGTGTATTTAAGAACATTTCCAAGTTTTATCTTAAGAAAGCTTTTTGTGAAGCTGGCCTATGGATTTTGGGCCAGAAGGTACAGGGTTCAAATCCCACTGCCACCTGGGCAAGACTCAATCCGCAGTTGTTCTCTGCTAAATGAGCAAATGTAAACAAGTTAACCAAATATTCAAAATAAAATGTACTGTGAAAATTGACCGAAGAACCGTGAAGTGACCAAATTACCTTCAAAATCCATAGTAGAACTGTGAAATGAATTATGATCAGTTCATAGTGAACCAAGTTTACTGTTGTACTATGAAATGTGACAGAGGAACCACGAGGTCACCAAATTACCATCAAAATCCATTGTAGAACTGTGAGCTCTATGGTCAAACTGTAAAAGTTCATATTAAAACTGTCAAGCAATTTACAGTTTTACCATGAAATCTCACAGTATATTTTCCCTGGCTATCAATGATCTACTTCTCTGCTATGAAGTAAAAAAATCACATCCTGTCAGTGCGGCGCTTCCATCGCGTTTGTGGAGTAGTAAAGGCGCAAACTTCGGACCATAAACTTAACATAAAAACCGGTGTAACTGTAATTTCCTCCCGAACTACTGCCACTTCAATGTTTAGCAGGACTGGACCCCCAATCCCCCGACGTCCAAAAAGTCTCCCCGCCTCGCGCCCCCTCCCTGTGCTGAGCTCGCTCTCCGTCATTGTTGATACGCGCGCATTAAAGCGCATTCCAGAGCGGCTCCCCCCTCCCTCTCTCCCTCCCTCCCTCCCTCCCTCTGCGCATTCCTGCATTTCTTCTCTTCTGTTCCTCCTGCTTTTATTTCTAACAGCCTCTCCACACTTTGCTCCTGGCTGCTCTTCTGCCCGAGTTGCGCCAAATTTTGGGTGGGGAATAAATCACTGTTCGGTTTCATTTGCTTTGAAACCGAGCGTTGTCAAACCAGAACGCTGAGCGAGGTTCCGTTTTCGAAAGGAAAGAAAAAAACGAGACAGTGTGTGTGTGTGTGTGTGTTAGAGAGAGGAAATTCCTCCGCCATTGACTGACTGCAAAAAGACCTTTCAACTCCGCCGAGCGCTTCTTTCTCCTCCTGAAACTTTTGCACAGCCGCCGGTTAAGAGGAGAGCGTGTCGCTTTGGGGAGATCATGCAGCAGCAGGAAATCACGACTGAACCCTGAGGACCGAGCTGAACGTGGGTGAATGAGCTTTTTTTCAACAAATAATTTTCCTATCCTTCTGCACTGGAGATGGACAGAGTTTGTGGGCTTAAAGTAAAACGCACGATGCTAATTGGCGGTCTTAAGGATCCATTACCTGTTGAGCTACGTTATCCTTAAAGGTATAGTCCGGCACCTTTTTCAGTAGCTTTCCTCTTATTCTTAGAATCAGTAGTGCACACGAGACATCGGACAAGAATTTCTGCCATCCTGGGAAAAGAACGGAACATCAAAAGTGAGTTCTCGTGGAAGCCTAAGGGCTCTCGTTGATTTCCGGCCATCAGCGTGAAATGAACGTGCTTTCCTGCGAGTGCACCGCTAACACCGATGGATCGTTACTACGAAGAGGATGCCGTACGCAGAGCGAGTGAGATCATGGACAACCTGTCGCTCTGCGAACCGTACGTCCACCGGGAGCTTGAGCCAGACGACTTTGTGTTACCTGAGAACAAAAACAAGCGCACCTCGAGCGCCTTTTACGTAGACGAGGCGTACTGTAGCGCCAGATCCGAGGTAGCTTTGCCATGCTACGCCGGTGGTGACCGACACCGGAGATCCTGCGGTCAACAGGAAAAGTGTGGGAGCGAGGGCAGCTGCGCTCTTAGCCCACGCTCAAGCTATGCGAGCACGGCCAGTGACGCCAGCAAACCCTCCAGCCCCGGGTACGGCTACGCCTACGAGTGTACCAGCAGGCCGAGCAGTAACCGCACCAGCGGCGTCAGCATGGGCTATGACCAGCGGCATGCCAGCCCTCGGTCCAGCATCTGTGTCCCGGCTGGTCCAGGGCTCACGCTGAGCCCGAGGTCCAGCATCTCCAGCCACAGCTCGAGAAGCTCCAGGAGCTCGCGTGGATCTATGGGAGCATGCCCAGAGCTGCTGGTGCCCTCGCCTCGGGCGTCTATTCTGGAGGACGCACTGTTGCAGGACACAGGGGAAGCCCGAATGCATCTTCATCCGTTCCTGGTTGCGGAAGAGATACAGCACGGCGCCTCGGTAAGGGCACGGGCCTTGGGACCTGGACAGGGGTCGGGCACGAGGTTGAAACTGCCGTACCAGGTGACCCCAGCGAGGGAGAGTGGAGCGAGCCAGGCAGAGAGGCGGCTTGAGGCGCTCACACTCGAGCTGGAGAAAGAGCTGGAGATGCACATGAAGAAAGAATATTTCGGTAAGGTGAAACTTTCCTGAGCACTTCCTGAGCGTGTAATTTTGCCTCCCTCCTACACCGAAAAGTCATATCAGTACATTTACATTTATGTCGTTTAGCAGACGGCCTTATCCAGATCTATTTACAATTAATACGGTCTTACAATGCAAGCAATTGTGGGTTAAGGGCCTTGCTCAGGGGTCCAACTGTGGGAGAGGTGGGATTTAAACCCTAGGCCTTCTGGTCCATAGTTCAGTACCTTAACCATTTGGCCACCGCAGTCCAATCAGTGGGTCGATTGGCTCATCAAAATTCACCTAGATGGATGTGAATGGGTGAGTGCAAATGAATGTCAGTGTGTGTGATGTTCAAGTCGTAATCTCACCTTGGACCAAATGCTTTTTGGGATAGTCTTGGAAATAAAACAACACTCTATAAAGCAACAGCACAAAGGTTTTGGTACATATGTTGTTGTATTTGGGTGCTTTGGAGTCTAACCCTGTAAGCATGTGTATTATTGTGTATGTCTCCCAAGCCTGTGTTGTACCTAAAAGTTCATGACTGAAGTTAGAAATGTGTTTAAAACTACACCCGAGGACAAAATACAGATGCCTCCAACCTCACAGTCTGCATCGTTGGAGGTGATTTGGATTTGAAAAATACAAACTATGTCAGAACAAGTGTGTAATCGTATATGATCATGACACACTTTGTTGGTTGACGGCTGGTGTGGACTGCCTTACCAGCACAAAACACACTCAGCAGTCTGTAAAAAAATGTCTTAAGACAAGAAAAAGCAACAGATGGCAAGACATGACATATGCTGTTGCCAGTGACATCCCGGAACTCAGCTTAGTAAGACTGGCTTAGTATGGCTTTAAACAGCGTTTAAATATTTTAGACCCAAGATATGCACTTGCAAAATATCGTCTAATTATTGCTATAAGAAAAAATGCCCGAAAAGATTTTTTTTCCCCCGTAACACATACCCCTATGCTGAGCGACAATCCAGTACATTGTAGGGCTGCATAGGGTCGCTGTTGCAGCACTGAGGGATGATGTTCTGATCAGCCTCCTCTACCTCAGACACAATTAGTCAATTCAATTAAATTCAATTTTATTTATATAGCGCTTTTTACAACGTAGCATCGTCTCAAAGCAGCTTTACAGTAATACAATTATCTA
>JAYJMA010004424.1:0-12999 GCA_036873895.1 Parotocinclus cabessadecuia | reverse complement strand
ACACACACACACACACACACACACACACACACACAAACACACACAAACACACACAAACACACACACACACACACACAAACACACACAAACACACACACACACACACACAGAACAGTGACAAAAGGTTCCAGTATTTTGTCATGTCTATTAATGCTGATGACATTTTCATTTCTTTTCTACACAACTGAAGAAGGTTCCTTCCGTTACAAATACAAAACACAAACGCACAATAAACGCCTCAGCAGAAGGCACGGATTACTTACTGATAACACAACTACTTAAGTAACTACATTTTCTGTTTTCTCTCCGAGCTGATGTTTCGGTACCAGTTCCAGCACCTCACACCTCACCATTACTCTACTGGTCTTCAATAACAATAACCAGTCCCAGCAGAGGGCAGGAACTCCCTCAGTCATTTAGTCATTAGGAGACGATGCACCTCCAAGAACCTCCCACTGAGAACTGATCTTAAAATTATCTCTTATATAACTTAAATGTTATTATTGGTTTAGATTATATTATTTACTTAATTTTACTGTTATTTTAATACACTTTTAAGGATTTATTTAATGAACATCCGGGCCACCCATGGAGGTCGGGTCCCCTTTTTGAGTCTTGGTTCCTCCTGAGGTTTCTTCCTTCTACACTCGGGGATTTTCCTTGCCACTGTCGCCCCAGGTTTGCTCCGTTTGGGATCGGCCTTTTTAAGATCGTATAAGATTGTAGAGCCGCTCTGAGAGGACGCTCCGTTATAAAAAGAAACAAATCGGAATGAAATTCTTTTTCAGCGTCTTATCAGAGGATCATTTCAGACCAAAGCAATAACGCCGGGTCCCTCAGGCGGTAAAGCAGCATGAAACCATGGAGATTACTCACACAGCAGCGGGAAGGTGATGCCAAAGACGAACACCATCACGCCTCCACACAGAGACAGCAGGAAGTAGCTGGCTCCCAAAACGCCGACAACGAACAGGGACGGGTTCCTCTTCTTAAAGTTCTTGATCACTGCCTTGTTCTCTGCGGCCCAAACGGAGCCCACGAAGACCAGGGTGACCACCGCTCCACCCAGGATCATGCCCAGAGGGTTCAGGAATCTAAGTGATTCAAAAATAGAAGTCCTCAGAAACTCCTGCTAACCCACAACTCTTTTCCGTGTTTATCCTGATGATGCACAGCCGCTGTTCGCGAGGACGCGGAACTCGTTTGACTTTAAAACGGGGCGTGCAAAGCAGGGGATTCGTGTTTCGTTGGGGAAAGCAGGTGAACAACGGGAAGCAGCTACACGGCTTTGCATCACTGGTCCCATTTTGCAGGCCAGTTTCACGGCACATTCTTTCCTGGGCAGTGCTGAATACGTCCCGTGGTTCTTTCTGATCTCATGGGACCAGTCACTCTCTAATTTGGGCTATGTTTAAATAAAGTGACTCATTGATTCCTCACAGCTGCTGCAGTTGAGCTTTCTGGACCTCACCCTTCACCCGTCACCGGTCGGTCCTGCTCTTTTGTTCCTGTGCTCGAGCAGTCATTAAAGTATTACAGAGACCTAAAATAGCTACTTAACAGCTCGATTTGAAGGCTTGAAACGGCATAAAGCAAAATATATAAAAAACAAAACTGGTGTATAGTGTAAATCCTAACCTTTAGAAGTTACAAACAAGGCAGGATTAAATAAAAATAGCTTAAGGCTTTCTAATAGAATCGCACCTTTCTAAATCCTAACAGTTACAACAACTCAGAGTGACTTTTGGATGCCGTTAAAGTGTTTAGAATCTAAACACATAAATAAATAGGTATATATTTACAGCTCTATATATATAGAGAGATATATATTATAAACGAAATATTCGATTGAGATTTACAGTTCTACTGCAGTACAGGGACAGTGAAAGGGAAGGGGAAGGGGAAGAGGAGGAGGGTGGTATTAGACCAATCTCTGTACAAATAACACCCAAAACCACAAACAGGAGGCACTAACAGAACAGCAGCTTAAAAACACGTTAGGTTTGTTTACATTAGCTCAGCTTACATAAAATACGCACCCAACGATGATAAACACCGCCACCGCCAGGGCCAAATAATTGGTCTGGTAGTAGAGCAGGTTACTTATCACACGATTGTTCCATTTGGTTAAATCCGCTGTGTCCGGCTTAGCGAATCTGTCAGCACCGGGGAAGAAATCCTCCCAGGGTCTGAACGGAGCGATCTCCACTCCTGAACCGGCCATGTCCGTCAATCCACCAGCCTGAGCACGACTACGGGTGTGTTATGATTGTTTCCCCAACCGCATCCAGACAGATCCCGCCTCTTGCACCAGGATTGGCTGAAACGTCCCACTTTCTCAGCCGTGATTGGCTACAACGTGATTCTACAACGCTGCATATGGAGGATTTGAAGGGTATACTATACAGTATTACGTTTATTTTTTTTAAATAGTAGGCCGGGGAACATTTTCTGTATTAATTACTTATAACGCGGGCTCAGTCCTTTTTCGTTAACGCTCAATTTAATAATTTTATCTTGCGTGCAGGACGATGGAACGGTTGGCACAGCTCTCAGGAGGGCCGCTAACCCTTTCATTAATCCTCCGTGAGGATTATAAGCACACCATTTTAGATATTTTGACAAAAAAAATAATCTCAATCTGCATGTATTGGCGTAGTAAGTCATCATGATTAATAATAATACTTAGGCTGCCTAGGGGTTAAGGTTCTGGACTCTGGATCCGATGGTCCTGGGTTCAAATCCCACCTCTGCCAAGCTGCCACACTTGGCTCCTTAATCAAGGTCCTTAATCAGCTACTAAATGCTGTAAAAATAATAATAACTAATCCATCAGTCTTTGTTTAAATTGCTAGGGTCTGCACTGGAATGAGGGTTTTGCGTTGCCTTGTAAACTTGGCAACCAGACGTCCTCCCTCTGCAGAAACACCTCTTTATTTAGTCTGTTTATTTATGCGACTCGAAGTCTCCGGCTCTCTCTGAAGCATGTCACTGAGTGAAACGTTTGCCGCGACTCCCGAGCTCTACAGATTTAGAAACGCAACTGCTCCGGGTTGTTTCAATCGCATTTGGCGCCCATTTAAAAGGACGGGACAAGACGTCCCTGGTCCTTAAAGGGTTAAAGGCTTAATATTTTCCCTTTTTATTTTTGGCCCAGGCGTGTTAACCAAGCCTAAAGAACAAAACATTACATTTAACCGCGGGAAGGACGATCCTGAGATATTGTCTGGACATTGTTTGGTTCACTTGTCCTTGTCCTTCTATCTCTATAATAAAAAAAAAAACGTTTACAACTTTTAGGGTATCAGAAGTGTAATCTTGTTTAGATTCCTTATTATTAAGAATGGATGATGTTACTGATGTCTTAAAGCACTTTTGTAAGTCGCTCTGGATAAGGGCATCTGCTAAATACTGTAAATGTAAATGTAAAATGGTTTTCAAACATTTTTCCTTCCTTTCAGAGCAACCAGTTTCGGTGGACTGATGGCACCACCTGGGAATATAGTGATTGGATTCCAGGTCACCCAGAAATACAGGAACACAAACAGTTATGTGTGATGTTGAAAAGTGGTAAGAACAAATACATTATTTTCTATATTATTGAATAAGAATGTCAACAAGCAGCAATAAAGGCTGGGAATATGTTTGCTGCAGTTTATACTCTCAGTAAAGTCAGTTATTTATTACACTCTTCAGGTATACCATAAAAATAAACAGGCTATGGAACAGGGCTTACATAAAAGCTGTTAAACTCTTTTATCAGCAATGCTATCAATACTGATGTGGTGTGTTCAGTGCCATTCACCTTCTGAAATGATAAAAGATTAGATGGCAGCCAATAAAACTTACGGAATCATCAAAGGTTTCTATTGTCTTATTTATAAGACATGATGCTGATGTGGCACAGTGGTCTAGCATACTATCCCACCACCATGATGACCTAGGTTGGAGGGGTTGCTTCCAAAAGGGTCGGTTTTCACATACAGATATGATTGGCTGCGTCTGAGGGAGAAGTGGCAATTGACGGATCATCTCTCCCTTTTGCAGCAGTGGCCCCTGCTAGTAATGGTGTCCTATTCAGGCAATGCTAGGTCTATGGTCTGTGAAACCGACCATTATTATTGAATGAAAATCATGCAACTGATGTTCTATATTACTATTACTATTTAAAATTATTCAACTTAATATATTTGACTGTAATTTATGATTTGCAATTTAATGGTAGTGACATTGTTTAAAAACAATTAGTTTAAAGTGCATAGTTAATATACTACCACTAATAAATATTTTGTGTTTTTTCTCTCTGGTACAGATGAAAACTCGTGGGCAGCAGTAGATTGTGACCTAAAGACAGCATCCATATGCTCATACCCTGTTATAACATAAAAATCCATCCCAGGGATCTCAAAACAGCTGAAATGTTTTCTACTAAGAAGACAGTGTACGTTAATTTAGTAAATTAATGATTTTAACTGAATTTTACATCAATAAAATCATCAAGCATTGCACAGTTGGTTATGCATAAGTTGACACATTAGGACTTTTATAGAGTGGAAAAATTATATATATTCAAAAGAATAAAATCAATATATCTTAGAATCACACTACAATTCTACCTTAAATCATCTGTTTTGTTTTGCTTTTAAATCAATGTTCCATACTTATCAATTTTTTTATAGTCTCAACAGCAAATCGACGGAAAGGACAAACATTTTAAAAATGCAGACTTCACTGCCAGCAACCGTGAAAAAAAAGACCCACCAGCGAGGTTTGACTGTAAAGCACAAACAACAGCTCACATTCACAAATGACGGGTGAATCATCTTAGCTAAATAAAAGGATTTATTAAGAAAAAAGAAGGCATAGCAGAAAGAGAAAGAGAGGAGCAGGTGTGGGAGATGTAGTGGCTGGGATGGTCCTGGGTGCAGATGATCTAAGCTGGTGTGTCAAAGTTGAGGCTGTGCAAAGACGAGTAGTCAGTAAAGAAACAGATGGAGCAAATGGTGGAATCACTGGAGCACAGACAGAGGATGAGTGATGCTGAACTCAGAGATTTACAAGATGAACATTGGAAAGCTGCTGAACCACTAATCGAAGAGTTATGATAAGTGCTGCTAGCTTATCTTAAGAATAATAAAATAAAATTATCTTAGACAAAAACATGTTCTTACTGACTTTTTCTGAGAGAAAAAATACAAAATGCTTGCAGGATGCAAATTTTACATCACTCTCACACACCGTGTAAAAGTTACGCATGGCGGACATGTTTGTTTATGATCTGCGTAGTGTAAAGGAAAGAGGGTGGGGACACAAAACTGCACACAGGGCCTTTGTTGGCTGCAAAGTACAGGTGATCGTATTTATGCATACACGGATCACATGCTTTGTCACAGAAATTGGCCGATAATGATCAATGGCCGATCGATCAGAACATCACTAGCTAATACTAAATCCAATGTAATGCTACAAATCTCAGAGAGGCTAGGAAAACAAAGGCCTTTCAAAGGTAAATAGTGGTAGAGAATGTCCAGGGTTTTCCATGGCCAGTTATGAATTCACACCAAATGCTTCCTAATACAGTTTACCCCTATTCTTACATCATATATATTATATATATATTATATTGTAAATGACAATCATCATCGAGGAAGTTTGTATTTCATTATATGTGTATCATGGCGGGGTTAGGAAACACCATTTCACTTATGTGGTGAGTGATACAAAATTTGGCAGGGTGAAAAATGCAGAGGGATGTATGCGCTCCACATTCAGTCTACACCATTTAGACCATGTCATTCTCCTCTCCGTATCCAGGCATTTTTCCTGCAGTTCAGCTAAGTTTAGGCCATACCCCATTTCAATCACCATTCTCTTTTTTTCTTTATTTGTTTCTCTAACCACCTCTCTTTTTTCACCATCCACCATTTCTCTCTATTGAATTTAAGTTGATTTGAGCTTACCAAAACCACAATCTACTCCATTTCCTGCTTGTGATTGAGGCATTTTAACATAAAAAGGTGTGTTTAATCTTAATCTTAATCCCAATTTTTTGGAAAAATAACCGTTCTTTAAAGCATCATTAAAGCAAGAGAATAATAATTTAGATGAGTAGGAGGTATTTGAAGAAGAAAGAGGCATTTCTATCAAAGAGCAGCAAAATAACATGGTATATGCAACCATGCTACAATAAGGGTAGAATGGCAGCACAAAATGTCATGAGAAGGACCCCACAACATACAAGATATGCAGTTTCCATGCCCAATACATAACTGCAACATTCTACACACTCATCAATCCAGCCATCGAAAAAAACACTTTTGCAGAGTTTCTGTTTGATGGAGAAAAGAGGAAAATCTACTGGCCTATAGGCCTACTTAGGGCTGCCACTATTAGCTAGCATATGTCTCAGTCAGCAGTGGATAGCTGATCAGTGGAGAACAACAAGAAGATGCAGGATCTCTTGATGTGACAGGGTCACTAAGACCGTGCACTGTCACAAGCAACCATTTCTTCACCTCTTCAACTCAAACAAACCTGCAAGGCCCTGCACTCCATGTAACAAGGGGGAGAGAAGCCATCTCATCAAAGTTTGCCTTCACTTACAAAACAACAATAGCTTCTTACCTCCCAAAGTCCTTCTGAGTACACTGCAATAAACATCTTAGATCAGTGATCATGAAGACAGGAAGCCAGCCATTATCCTACTAGCTACCATAAAAGGAGGCATGGACATCTGGACAGAAGTAAGGGTAATCCCACTCATTCAAAGAAGTGTCACCTAAGCACAGTGAACATTAAAGCTGTTCAAGTTGGTGCAAACGAGAAAAAAAGGTTATAATTATGCTCCCTAAAGAAGTACCATAATGGTATGTGATGACACGTGAGAAATACATCTTGCAAAAGTCCATGCACACATACTTTTCTTGCAGTTTTTCCCTCCTATCTCCTATCTGTTCCTGCTTGCTCTACTGTCTGTCTGTGTACTCTCCTCCTGGACACAGATATTCAAAAATAAATTTGTAATTATGGAATTGATTAAATTGTCTCTCAATACTATTGACACTATTTTCTCAACGAGAAGACTTTGCTTGGGGGAGCCTACCTGTCCAGATGGAACTTTTGCTGCTGGATACATGATGAACTTGCGGATCATGTGTATGGCGCAACTTTCCGTTGAGGACATTGAGGATGTATTCTTATTCAGAACCATGATTACAGGGGTTCTGCTGATTGGATTAGGTGTTGCCCTGGTATATCACAAAATCGAAAGAGTTGGATCCGCTGTTCAAAGTCCCTTACCACTGTCCAACTTGATAGATGGTGTAGGAAGAGCTGTAGGCACTCAGACTGTGACTTTTACTCCTGGAATGGATTCATACTCGCAGAAACTATCGGTTCTGAACTCGAAATATGGATAAATTTGGAATTGAGAACCACGATTCATGAGTGTTCTGTGTAAAAATGTAGAGCACTCAAGCCAAAACAAGCATTTTATGTGGTTTTCGGCATCCATCTTATCTGTGGTTTGGCCTTGAGGTCGGGCTGCAGAGAATGTAAAACTCCCCCAGAAGATTCCGCTGCTATGGAAACCTGGCACCTAGCCCTGTTTCTCCACTGGACTGCTGGGGCGAGGCTTGCATGGAAATGTTTTACTGTGCTATGGACACAGACTAGTGCTTTCGGGCAAGCAACTCTTTGGCTTCCCCTCTCTCCCATCCTATGAACACGCCTTCCATTTTCTGCTTTTCCCAACAGTCACATAGTGACTTGTCTGTGTGAGCACTCTAGGTAGCCGCTCATTGTTGCTGTTTTTTCCCGCAATACCTTTCCCCCTCCCCTGTGGCTAGTCTCTCATCAAATGTTGTTATATGTGCTTATGTGCTAAGGAGTTTTTTTTTTGTGCTCACATACTGTCCTCCTCAGAGGAAAGTATGTGGGCGGAGCTTTTTGTTAGCTCCAATCTTTCCCGATATTTACCATATTCAAGTTTTCCTCAGTTACGTCTTCCTGTCTTGTCTATGTGTGCTAATTAGAAATGATTTGTTTTTTATTTAATCTGTTATCTCTTTGTTGTTAATTATAGTTGTTGTTTGTGCAACTTGTCGGTGGGGACAATGTAAGGTAAATTCCTCATGCAATATGTAAAAAATAGCACTGTTGTCAAAAACTTTGAGTTATTGTTTGCCTTCAACAACAAGCCTTCAGATCTACTTTTGCAGATTTGTACTTTCTTATTAGCTAGCTACTGCTTGATAATAATTAATGTTTACCATTAAAACAACAACAACAAAAGTGTGTTGTAATGAAAATGAGTGGTGTCCACTGATTAGCCACAGTCTTTATGCACTGTTAAATAGGTAAAAGACAAATATTCACAAAGTTTGTACTGAATGCCCGGCTATGCATGCAAAACAGATTTGCGGTTAAAATTTGAATTATGCTGCCTTATTTAAGTGGTTTACTGGAGGCTGACTATACAGATTGTCAACACTACAGAAGGGTTACAGACATTTTAATTGTACAGTCAATAAAACAAATACACTATGAATAGTATAGTATATCCTCTATTAGTGGACAAAGTCTATGTGCTAGAGTGTGGTGAAATGCAATGATGTCAGAAGTGGTTGAAAGCCAGATACTTTAGTTAGTAAGCCTGTCAAAAAGTCATTTAGTAAACGCTTCAAATGATATGATGATCATTATCTGTTATAGACCATATAGTATATAGCAGGCTGTTAAGAAATCTTAGGTTCTTATCAGTATTTTGAAATATCAACTTTGGACAAGCAAAGTTTTTCTGACAATAGACAAGATTAGACATGAGCTTTTAAAGGTCACTAAACCAGGAAATTCTGTACATACTGTGGCATGCTTATGGGTACAGGTCATTCTATAATTACAATGATAACTGTTACCTAGTGGAGATTATGGAGAGGTTGGCCAGGGTTAGGACAAGGAAGTAATAACTATTTATTACTGTATCTTATAATAATCATCTGAATATGCTGTTAAGCATGTCAGATTATTTCTAATAATTTTTATACTTTATTTTCTACAGTAAATCATGGGGACTTTCGTACAGTGAGGGCCAAAAAATCTGAGACCACTTGACCAACAGTCTTGTTTTTCATTTTTTTGTGTTTAATGTTATGTGTTTCAATACATGTTTAATAGACTCATTTTGAACTGTATTTTGTTATTTATTTTAAATATTAATTTAATATTAATTGTATTACTAATTTACATTTTATTATTGATTTAAATTATATCATTTAATTAATTTTACTATTACTACAACATAATTACTCAATTAACATCTAGGCCACCCATGGAGGATGGGTCCCTTTTTGAGCCTTTGTCCTCCCAAGGTGTAACGCTGTGTAGTAATGGTGGAGACACACACAGCGAACAGAGGCAGGCAGAATATTTATTGAACAACGGCAGGAAAAAAACGAGGTCAGGCAGTCAGGAATCGGTACACGGCACGGCAATAACAATGTCCTAGAGTCAAGGCTAAAGGCATAGTCGAGGGACAAAAATATGGTCGAAAACGGTAAGTAAACCAAAAACACAAACCGAACGCTTAGTGACGAGGTAGAGACCAAGTGACTTAGCAACTAAACAATGCTAAGTCCCAGGTGTGTGCAATGAGTGAGTAATTAGAATTCAGGGGACGGTGCATGTGTGATGGGACAGGTTTGGTCGCTGGAACTGCCCGTGGGTGTGACAGTGGAACCCCCAACCCCAAGCGACCCGCAACGGGTGAAGGAGGACGAGGCTTTACGGGTCAAGGTGCAGGCGTGGACTTGCGAGGGCCGCCGCGTCCACGAGTAGCTGGGCGACCTGGATGGTGTGAAACTCTTGGATGAAAAGAGAGTCCAGAATGGCCACCCAGCAGCGTTACTCTGGATCATAACCCTCCCAGTCCACCAGATAGTGCAGCTGTGAACCCCATCTATGAGAGTCCAGCAGGCGGCGGACCACATAGGCAGGGAACCATCAACCTCCAACTGGGGTGGCTTGATGGGCAGAGAGTCAGCCAGCGGACCAGGAAACCAGGGTCTGAGGAGAGACACATGGAAAACAGCAACCCCAAGGTGCTGAGAGAGGATAGGCATCTACTTCGACCACGAAGTGGCGGCCTGGGTTCGCGTGCCACAGAACCGGGGCGTGCGAGAAGGCCCTTTTGAGGTTGTTTAATGCCCCATCTGCCTCTGGGGACCAGTGGAGACAACGGGGTTTACCCTGGAGCAGAGACGTGAGGGGCGTGACAATTCGGCTGAAGTTCTGGATAAGCCGTCAGTAAAAGTTGGCGAAGCCAAGGAAGTGTTGGAGGTCATTCACCGACTGTGGCTTCAGCCAGGACAGAATGGCCTCAACTGTGGCCTCATCCATGGCCACACCCAGCGAGGAGATGACTCACCCCAGGTAGCTGACCAACTAGGTGTGAAATCGCATTTTGCCGCCTTAACCTGGAGCTGGTTTTCCTGATGTCTCTGAAGGACCTTTCGTACCTGGGAGCCATGAGTGGGTAGATCCTGAGAGAAGACAAGGATGTCATCCAGGTACACAATGACAAAGTGGCTCAGCATGTCCAATCGTACATCATTTATGAAGGCCTGGAAGATGAACAGGGCATTGGACAGGGCAAAGGGTATCACCAGGTACTCGTAGTGGTCCGTGCTGGTGCTGAAGGCAGTCATTCACTCATCCCCCTCCTTGATTCACACCAGGTTGTACGCATTGCGGAGATCGCAGGAAGAACCCGGCAGAGAGTGGAGATGTGCAGGTTCAAATCAGTCAGAGTTGGAGTAACTCCTTGATATAGGCATCCATGGCTACAGCCTCAGCAGGAGAGAGTGGGTAGAGCCGAGCCTTGGGGAGAGGCGCTTGCTCCAGCAGCTCAATGGCGCAGTCATATGGTCGGTGTGGCGCCAAGGAGGTCGGTACGAAAACCAAAGTGAGGTTGTGCCATTCAAGAGGCACGTTGAAAGGCAAGGTGGTGGTCAGAACACAGGGCTCAATAGCGTTCAACTGGACTGACGGAAGTTGCAGGCAGGGGTCAAACAGTAGGGAGACCAGCGGACAAGTTCCTTGGCCAACCAGGTGAGGGTGGGGCGAGGCCCAGGATGATGGGGTGAGTGAGTCCTGACATAGTGAGGAAGGAGATGGTCTCCACATGGACGGCGCTAGCATGCATCGCCAACGGGGCTGTGATCCTGGTGAGGGGACCTGAGCCCAGGGGCTCGCCATCGGCGGCTGTAACTAGACACCCCGTCTCTCTTCAGAACTCTTCAGAAAGTATTTCCAGTGCCACATGCTTTAAGCAAGTCACGTCATACCTTTGTTCCAACGCTAACACTGACACTAACATCACACTTTGTCTGTATTCCTTCATCTCGTCTCTCTGCCTTCGTCTCGTTTACTGTCACCTTCGTCTGTGCGTTCGTCTCCATCCGATCCTGCTCCACCTGTGAGCAAGCGCAAACTGCCGTGAGTAAATCCATTCACTTGAATTGACCGATTACTTCACCTAATGTATCTCACTGATGCTGAAAGGCTGAGCCAGCAACTGTTTACCTGCCAGCGCAAAATCATGGAGCACCAGAATCTGCTGGCTAGCCTCACCGACCAGACCGGCATGTACCTGATCACCGAGCTCGGCCGCACCCGTAATGGTGCCTCTGTCTACACTTGGTCGAGCGCAGATGCCGATGGAAGGCGAGTTTGTGTGTCTATTGCAGTTCACTGGACCATCAGTGCGCACAGTGTGACATTGCTCCAGACCACTCCAAGCTGCACTGGTCGAAGGAACTGTCTCGATCCGCCTGTGTCTGTGGATCTTTGGATCCACCTAGTCTTGTTCTGTCACAGAAATTAAGTGACTCCGAGAGAGATTTCATCTACGCCCATCTGGAAAAGGAGCTCTGAATCTCCACCACACAACTCTCCCAAGCTATCCATATCAAGGCTGTGGATGGGTGCCTAATGAGGACTGTACAAATCACCCACTGTACACTGTACTGTATCCCTTACCACGATGCTGGTCTCACAGCATCAGATTGAGATTTCTTTCCTCGTTCTTTCTGGATCCACCTCACCCCTCATCCTTGGCATGCCTTGGCTCGGGAAGCTCAACCACGGATCTACTGGATGGACCATGAGATCCTGGAGTGGTCACCCACCTGTCATGTTCTCTGCCTCCAACACATGCATAAGCCCACCTCGACTGGCATCCCAGTGACCAATCTCCTGGTGTACCATGACCTCTTCACCAGTTCCGAGGCCTCAGGCCTGCCACAACATCGGGCCTCGGACAGCGTCATTGAGCTGAAGACCCCATAAAGCCTGCATCTAGCCCCTCTCGACCACCACGAATCGCACCATTAAGTTCATAAGCCCTGGCCTAAGGCATCATTCGATCTTCCTCACCCCCATTCTCTGACGGCATATACTTTGTGGCCAAGAAATGGGGCCCATCGTGGATTATTGAGGGCTCAACGAACTCACCATCCAGCTGGTGCCATCTGCTCTGGACCAGCTACGGGCATCGCATACGTAGATGACATGATGATTGCGCCAGTGACTCAGTGACCCCAGCCTCATGCTTCATTGCCGCCTTCAGCTCCATTTCTGCTCCCCTCACCAATCTACTCAATCTAATCAATCTAATCTAATCAATCTAATCAATCTAAGGTGCATGCAAGCTGTAATGGGGCCCAGAGGCCGAACAAGCCTTCATTCGCCTAAAAGAGGCCTTCATCCAGGCCCCAGTACTCAGGTACCACAACCCAGAGCTCCTACTGTTGCTGGAGGTTGACACATCTAAAAATTATGTGGAGGGGCGTGCTCTCCCAACATACTACATGTAGAAAGTAAGTGGCTATATAGTAAATTTAAGGATTCTTGGAGTGATAGCATGTCAGAGTATAAACAGGCCCTTGCCAAAGCTAAATCTGTGTATTTATCCTCAATAATAGAGAAAAATAAGAATAATCC
>JAYJMA010004413.1:0-12999 GCA_036873895.1 Parotocinclus cabessadecuia | reverse complement strand
TCAGTTAACCTAATACGCATGTCTTTTGACTGTGGGAGGAAACCAGAGTACCCCGAGTCAACCCACTCAGACACAGAAAGGACCTTTTTGCTGTGAGGCAACAGTGGTACCCACTAACCACCATGCCACCCCAGTTTGTGGATAGACATGAGTTTAGTCCATACTAAAAGATCATAAGGAAATATGTTTTCATTATAACAATATAAAAAACAACGCCATTGAATAAGTAGCTTGTACATCGGTGGTTACTTTTGCATGGGGCGACTCTTGTACACTGAACTTTTACTCACCTTTGTGGATTTCAGTCAGATTACTGTATTTCAATGACATTTATATATAAACGATTTCTATTCCAACCGTCCTACCAATCTGTTTATTACCAATTTATTAGGCTGCATGTAAATGTTTTGAGAAGGATTGTTAATGGGGATAGTGTGGAATTGCATCGTTAAAACCTAAACTACAAATTGTGCCATTGTTTACTATTTTGAGGGTGTTGTTTTGTTTCTTTTTTTTATTCCCCTCCATTCCTTCGATTTTCCATCAAATTGTTCTGCCTTCCCTCACTTCAAGAGGAAGGTCAACTCTAAACTTCAGGAAACGTCAGTAAACTCATGACTGTACACACATATACACACACAAACCACAATATTTATTTTTACACATCTTGCCATGTGCACAACTGACTACACTATTCTCATACCAATACCAGCAATTAATTTATTGTTGTGACACCATTGTTCTCACTCCCACAGAGCGTTCCTCACATTTGTGTGTGTGTGTGTGTGGGTGTGAACCTTGTCTTGCTACACTTGTGAGGACCAAATGCCCCTACAATTATAGAAAAGTCAGGAATTTTAACTAGTCCTCAGTTCTTTAGCTTTTTTTTCAACCTTTATTTGGAAAACCACAACAACCAAGAGACTCGCTTTCCTAAAAAACTGGCTGCAGTATTCTTTTATTGTCATTCATGTCAATGGAAAGTCCTCACAAGGACAGCAATACAACATGTGCGCCTGTCTGACTGTCTGTCTGCGGATGTATCTTGTGTGTGAGAACTTTTTTTGTAAAGAGAGTAATGAACATTAGTAAATCTTAAAGAGAAAAGAAAGGAAAAAGAAATGGACGTCCTAAAGACGGCGTAAAGAAAGCAGAAAATATAGTTAACAGGGCTAAAAGTAAATGTAGATTACAATGGTTAATAATTAAAAGTGATTAAAAAAAGAGAGAATTGTGCTTTAAGAGTCAAATGGAAGAAAGCTATATGATGACTTAAGGCACAGACTGTGGAGAATTGAAGTTAGTTTAGAACTGATGTGAACAAAAAACTAATTTCAGCAAATTCTGAAGGGAAGGAACACATTTAAGAAGTATTTGAATAGACAAAGCGAAATTATATTGTTTTATTTGAGTTTGGAAGATTGGGAAATTCATTGTGGGTGCCATTTCATTCATCTAATTTTTACTAGTTGCCGTTTTAGTAAGTGCTATTTCAACCCCAGGGTCAAACCCCATTCAGAGTGCACTGTGAAGTAAGTGCACAAGCACAAGAATATGAATATATATATATATATATATATATATACTCATATCTGTAAAAAGAAAATCCCAAACAATTACTCTTATACATGCTGAATGTTATCAAATGTGATGTAGGACCCAAGGATACGGAAATTAAGAATAAAGAATAATAAGAATGGGGAAATAACTAAAGAGGCAGAGCAAAAGGCTCTCCAAAGTACAAAACACAAAAAGGGGAAAAAGTCACGCAGCTGTGTTGCGTCCCAAATTGAAATGGCACCCCACAGCTGGCGCGCGCACGAATCGACGGCAATGTGCGCCGAAACAGCAGAGGGCAGACGTCCAGTAAGCACGGGAACGCGCCGATTTGGGACGCTTCCCAAATCGAGTGGCGCGGAGGAGCTCCGAACGGCAGAGGGCGAGCGTGAGCTCGAGCGTGCGGTAGAGCACGAGGAAGGCGGACTGGGGCGCGTCTCAAAAGGAGTCGCGCAGCCAGCTGAAGTAAACTCGGTAGGGACCGAGTGTGGACAGGGACGGGAAACCCTGGATATTTTCCTACGGGAGCTATGATACCTCTGAGGTTTCCCTCGTACACATCCGTCGGCTATATACGCCACGGGATGTTACCGTCTACTTTTAAATAATGAATCGCGACGTGAGCGAGGGACCGTACGGTCGTTAACAAGAGACCCCAGGTGTTCGCAAACACATTGTGGATTAAGCACCTGATGTAATCCGTCTCACGATTGCTCTGTAACTGCAATCAGAAAGAGCGGCGGATCGCGTCGGGGCATGAGGTAGCTAACACTGTATATGTATTTAATACGGAATAAGGCCATTTCTTTTTGAACTCTCCTAAGAGATTGATTTTCCTCCAGTGCTCTTCAAAGTGACTGGTTTGACGTTCTTTAATTCAAGCCATGTAAAGCACAGATTGCGTTGAATTCTAAACTTTTGCATTTCACCTTTTGTTTAAATGAACATCTTAAGAAGAAGTATGTGTCATATTTCTTGATCTGCCCCTTGTATTCCTTCATCCCTCAAGAGATTACAGTTCCAGAATTATAAGCTCTTCATCTGTAGTCGACACACCTGACAATCATTTTGTTTTGCCACTCTTACCTTTTGGATTGCCCTTGAATTTGTGTCCCATGCCTGACATTATCCCTTTACACATTTCCAGTCTATTTGCATGTTATCTGCCTTGAAGTCTGCTTAAAAAAACTACGGGATATATTTTTCCTTCGCGTTATGCTCTCGAGACCCTGTTTTGCAAACATTCCTTAGGCTATGTTCACACGGAAGGTAAAAGTAGCATGAATGGCAGAAAAACACATCAAATTAAATCCAATCAAATGTGGTCCTGAAATCCAGTTAGTATCTTATGTGACCTCAGTCAAATCAGTTTCAGTGCTCTGGTGAAAGCCCTGTAGGAAATCCTGGAGCTCGTCTGCTTGGAACAGGATGGTGTAGTGCGGCATGGGAACATAATGAAGGACTTTCTAAAACCAGTAGAAACATAGGTGGAACGTCTCTATAATATAATAAGGGCAAACGCAAACATTACTTTGGAGAACATATCTTCTGTCTTGTCGTCTTACCAAATTTTGCATCCTCTACTTAAGAGAACTACTAATCCTCCTACAATTCTTTCTGCCTTGTCCTAACAGTTTTGCCTTAGGAGCTCTTTTAGGGGCTTTTAGAGGAAAACGGACACCATTTCCTTCAAATATTTGGCATGTTGACTGGCTTAGGCATGTTGTTCAGTTTAAAACACATGCATGAGCCATAAATTGGTAGCTCCACATTCATGCTATTCTGCAACATCCATAGCATTGTATCATTTGGGTTTGATTAGGAGACTGGGGAGAAGGGAGCTGAACTCAGTGTCATGTTTGTGGGACCAGTGAGTGGGAACTTCTTGTGCCTACTTGTTATAAACTGTTACTGGGAACCACCCTCTTGCCTTTGCAGGTGGACTCCTTGGCCTTTGGTCAAGTACACCACATTTACATTTGCATTTATGCCATTAAGCAGACGCCCTTATCCAGAGTGACTTATGGGTTAAGGGTCTTGCTCAGGGACCCTGGACCTTCTGGCCCATATCCCAGTACCTTAACCACCACAGTCCCACAATCCCAGATGGTCTTAAGACTGGTAGGTTTAGGCATCATAGAATCTGCTGTGCAAAGTGGTAATAAGGGTCAGCTCCTGGGGGTTCATTAAAACTCTGGGTCTTAGTGGGATTTAAGTGCAGGACACATTCCATAGCTACCACGTGTACCATTTGTATAAGATAACTGTGCTGGAGCTAGCTGTAACTTTGCCCCATATCCTTAATTTGTAGGGTTAATAGCATGTAACAGAATAGAACTGAAGTTAGCTGAACTCAAATCAAATTCAAGGAACCAGTTGGAGAAACTGAAAAGTGAAAAAGTGCATTATCATGCTAGAGGTAGCTATTAAGGGGCAAATTGTGGCCATTATGGATGCACCGTGTCTGCATGGACTTAATAAGGGCCACATGTTGACCTTCTCAGTTGAGCCAGTCTCCATTATCTTTGGTCGTGCTTACCAGACACACTTATGGCTAGTGAGCAGAGTCCTCTTAGACTTTGTTCTGCAAGGGGTCAGGACTCCAGGTCTCAGTGGAGGTTGAGTGCTGGACACATACCGTAGCTACCATGTCAGCTCTTTATGTAACATAATTGGGCTGGAGCCACCTGGAAAACATGATCAATTGTTTACTCTGTACGTGTTTTACTTGTTGCCAGGGGCGATTCTGGGAAGCTGTACATGTTTAAATGTTTCAGACTGTCATTTTCACACTTGTGTAGGAGAGAGAGTGGATCAAATCATTTGCAAGGTTAGGGGCCTTTGTTAATATATTATTTTCAAGAATATACTTTGTATGGTTTTAGCATTTTTTACCGATATCAACAATACTTGATTTCCCATACACTTAAAGGGTTTAAAAGGGGGCCAGACATACCTGTGCTTGTTGCTTATTGTTTTTTTTTTTATCATGCAATAATGTCATGGATACAGACAAATTCAGAACTGAAACGCTTTAGCTTATTTCAGTTTCTCCATGTCCTGTTTACAATGCAAACAAGGTTCACAGAAATAAATCAGAAAATCATGTTGAACGATGGAAGATGAAGATTCTAACTAGCCTTACCACACTAACATAGACATGAACGACACACTGGCTGAATGCAAGCTTATGTTTACTTTATGCGAGAGGCGTCGTCTAGCGACCATTAGCGAATTTGATTGGACTCAAATCTGAGTTTTTGCCTTAATGTGGCTCAGATCTGATTTTTTCAGGGCTGTGTGTGGATGTGTCAAATCCAATGCGACTTGAATGAGCAGTCAGAACAGATACCATGCACTCCGTTCTGTCATCACCATGAATCCGTTCAGTCAACCTGGATGGAACCGACCGAACTTTGACTGAAATTTAGTAAGAACTTGTTTTTTACAGTATTATTACTTCGCATGCTGAGTATCTATACTTTGTGTTGCAGATTGTTTTGAAATACTTGTTTGCAAATTTATTTTTCAATGAACAAAGTTTGTTAGCAACAGTAGTTCTTGTTTGTACGTTCGCTTTACGTGTAAATCCCACAATAAAGGTTTAATAAACATTTAATATGTTATATAGAACGTCCCGTCTTGTAACATAGGGCCTGTTCGATTAATCGGACCAGCCGGTTATTAGGACCAAAACGAGCACATCCTGTGGTCCCATTAACCGGAGTTGACTGTATAGACAGCAGGGGTTGGGGTTCTGCTTCTATCGGTAGTTTTTATGTAGATTATGACTGATTTTTGGGGGGGAATTTATTTCTATAGATATAAGACTATATTACAGAATAATTTCAAGGGATAAACAAGGTCAAATGTTGTCAACCTTGGTTACAAGTTTGTAACCAAAGGACACCAGAACTCGGCCAACTCTCCATTACACATCTAGTGGATAATAAGCTCTAGCCCATCATAACATTTCATTATCATTAAATCCAGAGTCAACTCCAGTCAAAGGATCACCACAGGCTAATCCAAAGCTTTAGCTCATCAATTAGTGCGATGTCCAAAGGTCTTCACTAACCCCCACTGTAAACCACCAAACCTCTAAACCACAGGCTAGCCGAGGGATAACAGCTGCTCACATTCCTCGTCAGTGACTTTGGCAGGTTCCTACAAAGGAGAGAGGAGCAGGACAGAGAATTGAGGTCATTAGTGTTGGATAAATGTACTGTCACACTGGGATGACCTGAAAAGGAACAGAAGAAGTCCATCATGATCCAATTTGGGCCATTTACGCTGCCCCGGAGCCACATGGGGTTTACTGTAAATGGGGATTGGCTTGGAGGGAGGTGTGCTTTTTAAAAGTGCAGAGAGAGAAAGAGCGACGAAGGAAGATGAAAGCCCATTTTCATTATTTCCTCACCTTTATACTTTCATATTGTCGTGCTGGGGACTTTCTGATTGACCCTCCTCCTATATTATTTGCATATTGGATGCGTAGTTGCCTGTCTAAATTAATTTTCCTGCCTAGCAAATGATTTAGGTGCATTAGAGCAAATAAGAGCAAAATCTACGTGTTTAGTCTCTTCTCATTTTCTCATCCATTGAATACTTGGTCAGGGTCTGCACAGCGACACGGTGCTCAAGACAGGAGCAACCATAGGCAGTACACCAGCCCTTTGTAAGGCGCTTATACTCACACTCCCAAGCTAAGGGCACTTTAGAAACGCCCGTAAACCTAACACGCATGTCTTTGGACTGTGGGAGAAAACCAGAGTACCCAGAGTAAACCCATACAGACACAGGGCAGACATGCAGACCTTTTGTAAGGCACATCAAATGTATTAAATTTTGTTACAAAGTGGAACCTGAGCAATTATCATTATTTCTTTCAAGTAGGCACATTGAAAACACATCTTTTTCATAAGGAATAACGTAAATAGAATTTCAAACCCCATTCCATTTCAAACCCCACCCCCAACTGTATTGTATTTAAATCTATTATTATTTATTAAATTATATATTAAATATATAAGCGTATATAATAATCCTCATTGTTTTCATTTTTGGTTAGTCGTTATCATTAACCTTCTCAGGACCTGTGGTGACACATTTACACTAAGGATATATGTTTTTGTTTTTTTTTAACTCGCATGTGCGCTTATGTTATTGGCTAAAAAGGGCGTTAGAGTTTTATAAATTGCTCTGACGGCTGCACAGATGACAAGTGTTTTTTTTTTTTTTTCTTGTAGAAATGCATTGTCTCAAATAAGCTTTACAACCATCTTGGCCCAGAACCTCAACCAAACAAGCCTATAGTCACAATGGTGAGGAAAATTCCCTAAATGATTTGAAGAAAAGAGGTCCAAGACTCACAAAACGACCCGACCCCTTTGGGCTAGCTAGATTTCTATGTGGAAGAAATAACTTACCTAAGAAATTAGTGACCTAAATGATACATTTATAATAACAGATTAAACAGACCAAAGATAAATGCATCACAGCTAAATCTAAATGCTGCCATCTAAATCTTTGTCCATGATAGCCTGATGGTGTGTAAAGGCCTACAGCCAGTATTATATAACCAAACATGATTTTATAATTAACCACTAAAGAGATGCAAGCTTGGGTTACTCTCCTAGGGGGAAAGATGCTGTTGAAACACCATCTACTTCCTGTACGTACTCTGCACAGAATTCGATTTCTCCGATCGAATTCTTGGATCGACATTCATTATAGTGATCGTAGTTAGTCAGAGCAGTGTGTTAAAATATCCCATAAGTTCTAGGATGATGCCGAAGAAATGCATTACAAGGTTCAGGGTGCCATATTCTAAAGCTCCCATTATAAGATATCATCAGGTATTCAACATTTAGTTATTGTCAGTCACCACTTAATACAAAAATAAATGATTTAAAGTAAATAAAAGTTTCAATACTGAACCCACTGGTAGAGTATACTGCATTATCCATTAGGCGAACAAGTGGAAATGATACTTTAATTTAAAATGACAAGGGATAGCATATCAGCAGAGAAAGTGAACGAAGTGAAATCTAATTACAGATACTAAGAGTTGAGCAAGGGAGAAACAAGCAAGGCACAATACCGAGCAGAAAGAGAGACGGAGAGAGAGATGGAGACGAGATGTACAGACAGCAGATCAAATGATGCAGATTTGAGAGATGATGAGTTGAGGCCGAGATTAAATAACCATAAAGGCTTTCTCCCATCGACCGACGTGTCACATAGCATGAGATAAGACCTTTTTAATGTAACATGACCCCACTTTCTTTCTCTCTCTGGCTGCCTCTCCTTCTTTCACACTTCCCCTTTCCGTCCTCCGTGCACATACACACACGCACAGAAAACACACTCCTCAGTAAATACTCAGTAGGTTATAAATAAACCGAGCTGTAATAGAACTTTAGAAGGATCTGACATCAAATGATGTGCTGGTGAAAGATAGACCTGAAATAACTGATTTATCACGATGCAAAAAATTGCAAACATAGGAAGAATCAAACCATGAAAATAAAGTAGGTGGTAAAAAACAAAACAAAAAAAAACAACCCTAGACAGGGCGCGGATCCATCGTAGTACAGAATATTCATAGATTCATATATGAAACAAAAAGTTTCTGCACTCCTTACTTATTGCCAACGGTGAAGGCATGAGAGTTCAGTAGTGCCTGTACGTTACCTTGAAAGCTTCTGCCAAATTTCTAAATGTAAATGTAATGCAGTTACACGTTTAATGTAGTCTTGAGTCTAGGAGACATGAGTCCATAATCTCATTTGTTCAAGCAGAATGACATCTCAAGGGTAAATTTGTAATGCAGATAGGAAGCGTGTTTCAACACTTAGTGAGCATTTTACGTCATGAAACGCCAACTCCCAACAACAAGGCTGTCCCTGATCTTAGGTGCCATAGTGAGATATCTGATCTCATGTGGATTATAAATAAACTTTCAATCTATCCTCAAACTCAAGGGCAGTCCCATAATGGAAACCCAGCAACTCCCCAGAATAAAAAACACTAAAAGTGGTTAATGGTACTGGACTCTAGACCTGATGGTCCTGGGTACAAATCCCATCTCCTTAACCAAGGCCCTTAACCCACCATTGAAGAAGGGCCATAAATGTAAATGTAATGGGTGTGACACTGATGGCAGAGAAGTAATCTTTAAAAGTCAATTATTTTAAGCAGCACTTGTTTTATCTATAATGGTAAAAATTTCTTCATTTTACAATTTTTAAAACGTCATAAGTTAGCATGACATGTAGATTTGTTACCCGTTGTCAGTCTTTACATTCAATGATTAGGATCCTTAGATCATGTTAATACGTTAATTGTTATTTGCGCATGTACATGGCCAAAAGAAAACAAATATAAATTATTAAAATATCAACAACAAATAATTGGTCAGGAATGATCACGAATCAAACAAATGGATGAATTAACTCAATAACTTAAGCTTTCATTTTGATTTCCTTAAATGTTTAAGTCTTGTCGGTAAACCTGTGGATCTTTTTTTTTTACAGAAAGAAGAGTTGCTGTTCAACTCAACAGTTGAGCAGTTGAAAAATATTTCCCAGTTTATTTGCTGCAATGTGAGAATGTTATGTTTAAATGTGGATCCAGCAAGAGCTTAAATGAGCCTGATGGACTTGTTGTCATGTCAGTTCTTGGTGGTCTTCACAGTGTGAGCAGATGCATTGTCTTGCTAAAAAAAGGAAAAAGTAAAACAATTTTAGTCAATATTTTTCTTGACTCCAAAGCATTAAGAGATTTTTCACTGTAAAACTGGCTCACCTGTACCACCAACCGATAAGGCTTCCCACACCGAGACACTGCTGCCTCCATTCTTGTGATCGTACTGCTGTATCTCACCAGCTCTTTGAAGACACCAGTCTGAACCATCACCATGCAACTCAAATGGTGATTCATCCCTCCTCACAGCTCTCTGAATCAGATTCCGTATTCTGCCAGAACCTTTTTTCTGTCCTTGATGTTTTCTTAGACAGCACTGGCTTTATAATGCATATTCTAAACACAAAACATGTACCAGACAACCTTTAGGGTAATGTCCTTCTTGAAAGAGTCATGTTTTCTGAGGTCTTTAAATCTTTTGTCAGCTTTTGATGACTTTTTTTCCTGTCTTTGTAAACTTTAAATTTCAGCAGGTAGTAATGTCTGTTCTTTCTTTCTAACAGCATCACTTGTTGTTATGTACGTTTTCAAGCGTTGACCTAATCTCTTATTAGCTGACAGAGATAGAGAGATTTGCTGTGCCTTTAGGGTCTTGTAAACTTGGGAAAAGCTGCCTTTGGCCTGTTGAAGACCAGATCATGTCGTTTCTAACAGCATAACAGAATTTTGTGAGTGTTTACCCTGGGACTCTCAAGACTTCATACTGTAAATCTCTGCCTCTAGATATCTGTCACTCCAGCCTGTGTTCAGGCTTTTGATGTGCTGCATCAGGCGTGGCAGATGAAGAAATTTTGATACATGATGTTTTGGGAGATTTTGAACACCCAGACGTATTCACACATTTTCCCATTTTCATGTATGTTTGTCTACAAGAAACCCATGTAAATCAATGTCGCATTTCCAGCTCAACTTACTTACTTTTCGCAGTAGAGGTGAAGTAGAATGCAGTCTTCCCTGAACAGCGTCATTTTGAATAAAGGTTTAAGGGAGCTAAGTTGATGACATCATTTTGATGACCAGTCTTTCTCACAATAATAGAAAGATTCAATATTTTTACCTTGTGCGGACAATTTACTTTTTTTTTTTTTTTCAGAAAACCTACAGCTTTGTTTTGAAAAGCCAAATGATTTGCATTAGGTTACTGAGGGAAATGTTAATGCTGGGTGTAGGTCTAGCATTAATTAGTTACAGTAATATGTCAGTCCTCACAATGATAGAAAACACATTAACCTGTGTGCCTGTGCGCGCGCGTGTGTGTGTGTGTGTTTAAACAGAAGCAGACATCATTCCCGGGATATTTGCTGATGGTGATCTTTAATATGGATCAAGCACTATGAAACATTACACGAGAAGGCCTGTGTGACTTTGTGCATGTAGAAAGCACAATTACAGCTGCACTTGAACCTTGAACACTAGCATGATTAAGTGCACTCTTCATCAAGATCCAACAACCTTGCTTTTACATGCTAATGAGCCACTCTCCTGAAAATGTTTCCCATCTTACAGCTTATGTGGTAGAGGAAAAGTTCCAATTGTGTTTGATCTGTATTTGATTATACAGAGGTACTTGAAAGTTTGCGATCCATCTAAAAGATTCTGTGTTCATGCAAAAACAGGGCCTAAAAAATCATCAGATTTTAACACCCAGTGTATAAAGAACCCAGTTAAACAGATGAGACCAGAACGTTATACATGGTCATTCATTTGGTCAGTAAAATAATCCAGTATTGCATACCTGTAAGGTGTGACCTTCCTCGTGCTGCAAAGAAACACACATTTGTGGTAACTAACAGTCCTGCACATCAGATTGGAGGAACTGTAGCCCATTCCTCCATGCAGGATAGCTTAAACTCTGGGATTTTAGTGGGTTTGCTCGCATGAACTAGAGCTTAAGGTCCTTCCCCATCATTTTTATTGATTATGGTTAGGAACATTGCCTCAGCCATTCCAAAACATTAACTTGATTCTTCATTAATCATTATTTGGCAGAATGACTCATGGGTCATTGTCTTGCTGGGTTATTCAATCTTTTGAGATGCAGTTTGTGCATAGATGCCCTGAGGTTTTCCTTTAGAATTTGCTGGTTCGATTTAGAATTCACTTTTCCATCGGTGATGACAAAGAGCCTAAAAATATTATACCACAAATGGGATAAAGTCTTGTGAATCCAGTGTTTTTCTTTTTGCAGACATGGCATCCATATCACTTAAACAAAAAATATGTTTAGGTCTCATCTGTCCACAAAACAATTTCCAGTAGCCATTTGGCTTGCCTATGTAATCTCTAGAATTCTGAAGACTGGTGGCAATGTTATCTTTTGAGGGTTTTTGGAAGCACTGCCATGTACACCATTTGTTTTTCAATGTTCTCCTGGTTGAGAACTCACGAACATTAATATCAGCCAAGAATAGAAAGGGGGGGGTTTCTTTGTGATCATGCATAGAATTACACGTCTACACTGTTGGTCAATCCCTCCTGTAGAGAATAACAGTGGTCTTGAAGCTGTCTGACTGTAGTCCAAACTCTGTAGAGATGTTTTTATAACATTTCCTGGTCTGATGAGCATCAACAGCTCTTTTTCTAAGATCCTTAAATCCTTTGTTTGGGGCATGATACATACAGATCAGACTGTTCAAAGCTCCTTAGTCTTTCAATATAATAGCATGCTCACTTGTATTTGATTGTCATTTCATTTGTTGACTATAATTTCACTTTCAAATTAACTGCTAATCCTAAAGGTTCACGTACTTTTGCCACTCATGGATACATAATATTGGATTATTTTCCTCAATAACGCATGGCCGAGTATAAGACTTTTGTCTCATTGGGTTCTCTTGATCTACTTGAATCATATATGTGCATAAATATAGACAATTTCCTATAGATTTAAGGATTTCTCCTATAGACAATGTATTTACAAACTTTCAAGCACAATCATACAGTATTTATAATGCTTGTACAATGATTATTGATTATCATGGAACGATCAAACCACGTACGAGTGCGCTTATTAACGTAGCAAAATGGTACCATACTGTGTGACGCACTAATGTGTAGTCCTCCAGTGCACGACTTGAGACGCAAACAATGGTTGCCAACTCCAGGAATTATGTTGATGAAGCCTATAAGTAGGTTAGCATGCTTAAAAACAATAATTCGCTTTAAAAAAAACTGGCGGGAAACTGAGTGATGTGGAGAATAACGTTGAGCGCAGAGCGATCACATCTTGATAACGCTGCTTGCCCGACATGAGGAAATGGAAACTTGTCACAGCTGTGCATTGGTCTGTGATTTTCCTGACAAAATGTCCTAATTTCCAAAGTACAAACAAAATAAACAATGTTTTTGTTAAAAACGTTTTTAATACAAAGTTTAAGCAATCGGTTTCATCAGTGGTTCTTGACCAAAGATACATCATGTACGCAATATTTTAGGTTATTTTGACACACAATTTCTTTCAATCTGGCAACGAAACTAACGCATAAATATCACTCAAAACTGGTTGTCATGGTGCCAGGTTATCACTGTAAACTCAGACCTCCAGCTCCAAATACACCCAGGTCAACTCGAAAGTACAGACCTGTGTGAGGTTTTGTATGTTCTCCAAATGAGTTTTGTCTGGATACTTTCCTCCCACATTCCAAAGACTTCTCTGAAATGTCCCTGTGTGTGTGTGTGTGTGTGTGTGTGTGTGTGTGTGTGTGTGTGTGTGTGTGTGTGTGTGTGTGTGTGTGT
>JAYJMA010004402.1:0-13000 GCA_036873895.1 Parotocinclus cabessadecuia | reverse complement strand
CGATCGAAAGACTGGAGTGCACATGCTCAGTGTCATATCTAGATGTTGACTTGAAAATAAACATAGGAGTGCTACCAGCATTGCATCAGAGACTAAAGGGTAGGGGTCAGCCTGTCAGTGCTCAGACTATATGCCGCATACCGTAAAAAAAAAAAAGAAATCAGATGAGACCAAGAAAACTCATTTGGTTCAAATGGTGTTAAGTGTGTATGGCGGAAACCAGGAATACAAAGATATTTCTAATATCCTCCAGCTCTGTGATGTCATCATAGAGGAGTAGAAGAGGATTCCAGTGACAACCTGTGAAGCTCTAGTGAACTCGAAGCCCAAGAAAGTTAAAGCAGGAAAATAATTATGGCCATACAAAATGTGGTCGTTTTCACTTACGGGTGTATTCACCTTTATTGCCAGTGGATTAGACATAAATGGCTGTGTGTAGAGCATAATTAAGCTCCTGGACAGTCTAAAGTGCAAACTGTCAGGATGCACTAGTAGCTTAATTATGCTCTGGTCCAGATCTGGGAGGATACTGCCGAGGACACCATCCATCGTCTTCTTAGGACACCCATGGAGGTCATACAAACGACTTGTTTTATTATGAGTTGCTGCAATGGAATTTTGGCCAAATTAACTTGCCTGCTTTTTCGCTTTGATTTTTGGTTTGATTTTCTTTTAATTTTACCCTCTTCCAATATCAGGAAATAATTTCTGCATAATTCTTGAAAGTGTATATATACATATTAATGCCGCTTTTAAGGTCCCTTGACCCCTTTGCAAGCTTGCTCAGGCTTTACAGTGCAGCTATTATTAATATTCTGTTGTACAGCACACAATAAGTAGCTTCAATTCATGCAGTTTTTGCATTGCGTGCAAGAGTTTGGCACAGGAGCCTGGCAAAGCACCAAGAGTGGCTAATTGGCCTTGGGTTTGTTTAAAGCATTGTGATTAATGAAGTTTCTAATGAGAGCTTTATGACGAAGGGAGCAATCCATCTGCCAGCGCAGCTCTCATGATGCTGTGCAATGAGCAGTTAGGCTTACAGCGCAGTGCTGCACAGAGCTACATTCATCTTCTGCATTCCACTCAACTTGGCAACACTGGAGTCATTCATGAGAGCAGTCCTGTCTGTACCTCACTGATCACCAACAACAGTGATAGTGAATCATAACACAAACAAACACGCATACAATTTAACAAAATGAGACTTACTTAAATGGTGATCACTATCCTCATCATCAAAGCATGCTTGTGATAAAAGACATAAAAGCAAAAGTAAATTGACAGCAATATTTTACTGTATTCTCATAGTGGTATAATAAAACACTTCCATGTCTTTTACAATCATTTTTTTATTTGATTAATCTCGGTTAGGGTCACGGAAATGCCATGGCCTAAACAACAGAACAGAGTGAAAGGTAGCTTGGTGAGGAGCACCACTGCCTCACAGCTAGAAAGGTTCAATCCCAGGGTGGAGTGGTCTGGGTTCTTTCTGTGTGGAGTCCTCCCCGTGTATGCATGGGTTTACTCTGGGTACTCCGCTTTCCTCCCACAGATAAAAGACATGCTTTTTAGATTAATTGGTGTCTCTAAAGTGGCCCGTAGTGTGTGACTGTGTGCATAACTGTGTGTATGTGCCCTACATTGGATTAGCGCCCCGTCTAGGGTTGTTCCTGTCCTTGTGCCCAGAGTTGCTGGGTGGGCACTGGCTGGCCTGCAACCCTGTGTGGATTTTCCGAAAGATAATGGATGGATGGAGGGTGGAAATCTATTGCAAGGCACACACACTCATACACACACTCACACTCTAAGGGAACTTTGGAAGCACAAGTTACAATAGCACAATACACATTCTTGGAATGCAGGGAAGAAACTGGAGTACCCTGAGAAAACCCACACAGACATGGGGAGGACATGCAAACTCAAGGTTGGGATTGAACCAGGGATGCTGGAGCTCTAAGCTAACCACAACACCATGCCGTCTTAATTAAAATACCACGACTAACTGAATTATAAGAATAAGAAAAATCTCTTTGGCAGATAAGAAAATATACTGCTAGCTAAACTGTTTTTTGAGAATGCTAATGATTGTTTCAGCAAAGTTCGTGTTGTTTGTATAAAACATTTGAGTTTTGAGACTTTTCATATCACATCACTCACATTCATTCCTCTGATGGGTATGGTACAGCATACTTTGAAAAGTTTGACAACATTAGAGAATTATGTGAATTAGAGAATTTCTGTGTATTCACCCTCTGGTTGTGATTTAATGCTATATTGAAAACTTCGACACTGCAGCACTATATTCAACAGTGAGTCACTCTATGAAGAAGAATCCAATCACAAACATTTGAAAAACAGTGTCAAAGAGTGCAAATGCAGTCTGTGCTGAACTCCTTACGCTAGCTCAGTACATGCCCCCAGCCAATATGTCTTTAGATGTGTTGTGTTGCCTCACAAACTGAAGAAGCTTTTCTTTGCCAAATTGAGAGATTAGGAACAGATTAAACCACAACAAGCAACAACAACAACAACTATACAATGAAGTCACTGAGTATGTTTCTTTATACAGTGTGGAGTTCTTTTATCCCCTCTTATTATACATGGCAAAGACAAGGGCAAACCCCATTAAGTGGCAAATTGCCATCTCACAGCTTAATCAGTATGCATCAGCAGTCTGCACGGAACATATGAAAAGTCATTACGGTCAAATCAATTCTCAATTACCTATTTTTGCCACTGCCATCGACACATAAAATAAATACCCGGTGCTGTCACCACTGCTTCTGCTCGCCAGGTGACAATAAAATCCACTCCATTCGCATTGCATGAGCAGGAAGCAAATGCAAATGCATAGTAAACAATTGCAAAATAACAACAAGGAAGGGAAAAGGGACCGATAAGCATTACGCACACAAGTACCATTAGTACATTCATTAGTCCTGTCACACATGAAGAGACGCACAGTAAGTGTTAGCCACTGCATTCCACAAACAAGGACACACAAACATGCATAGTTATGACACGAAGGACATAGGTCCAGTACAAAAGGCACACGTTACAACATTTTCAGTACCAATTAGTAATCTGTAGAACCAAAGAAAGATTTCAGTTTTGTCTTGTTTGCAGTATCAGGTTCTAACATTAAAGTTCCAATAATAATTTTCTGTAACACTACTTTGAGGGGCTTAAACAACATGAACTCATGAGGAAGTAATGTGTTATTAATGCTTAACATTCATGTTCTAACCTAATTACTACATGAATTAATATTTTGCTCCTGCATTAAGGCATGCATGACAAATGCTCACTTCATTCATATTCATGATGACTCATTATGTATTACCTGTATGAATAAATGATTACTCACTCATGAAATACTGCATGAATGAATACTATTTCATGTACTATTACAGAAAATTGTTACCTTAATTAAATCTGACGTTTCCGGTTCAACAAGGTTAAAGCTTGTAGTTTCATTAGCAAAAGAATACATAAAATAAATAAATAATAGCAATAACATTTAATAAGGATTCCAGTTCTACTACCAATTATCTATTTCTAGAAAAACAAAAGTTCAGTACACAATAGAAAAGGTTCTAGTTTTAATTTATTGTACTAAAATATCAGGGTCCATTTCAAACACAAAATACTGTATTTAATTTCAAGTAATACTGACTTAATGTCTTGTGATAATGATGGCATTTCTATTTTCAAAGTTATATTTTCAACAACAAAGATTAACGCTTTAATGCCAAAGATTTCATGTCTAATATCAAATACAAGTCTGGTAATGCTGAATTCTGGGGTTCAGTCCCATCTTATCTCTTATAGCAGATATCATACACAGTACACATGTAGAGTATGTAATGTAGATATCTATCTAGAAAATCAAGTTGGTTTTCTGTGGATCAGTTTCTACTAATACTTCTCTCTCAATGAATGTTTCCTGACAATCACAATCAATCAAAAGCACACAGCCATTTCCAGAATAGGTTTCTGTGTATGTAAAGATACTAAGGAGGAAACTGCTTCTCAGGTTGACAGACAAGACATTTTTACAGAACTGCAGAAGTTGTGTTTGGTGGGAAGGCACAAAAGCACAAACAGTGAAACCTTATCTAAATAATGCAGCATGAATTCAGTTCGCTTTGATGACCCATTGTCTGTATGGCTAGCAATCATCAAGGGAACAACAAACTTGTACCAAGACATACTGCAGGAGCTTGTCAGGGTGTGGTAAACATAATGTATCTTTATTTATTTTTCTTTTCTATTACTGAGTTGATTATGAATTATTTAATGCAAAAAGGCAATAAACCAGAATAACAGTACAATATAATAGACAATGGTAACATTTGCTTTGCAATGGTCAAGTCAGAGTTCTATTAAAAAATGTATATCAGTTTTACCAATGATCCTACATTACTTTGTAAATATAAAACTGTATGCATGTTGTGCCTGCTATACACCTTTACTAAGGAATCAACAAAATTACCAAGCGACAATAAAGTTGACCCTGTTGCTATAAATGACTAAATGTTTTATGAATGCTTGTGATTGACTGATGGTGGGTAGTCTAGACAGCCCCTTTCAGCCCTGAATTGAATAAAGCAATTACGCAAAGTGATAGTTTACATTGGCATGTAGACATAAAAACCGATTCAAATGTTGAAGCTGCTGAACATTTAAATACGTTTTAAAATAACTGTTGGATGAGTAGAGAATAGAATATACGTTTAAGGTGAGGTCAGTTAAATTGTTCTATATTCTCCAGTATGAATCATGAGCTATAATCATACAACTTGAGGTTTTCATAGTAATACAATATATTTACACTTACATTTACATAATGTAGCAGACTCCTTTATCCAGTGCAACTTCAAACTAATACAATCTTTCCGATCATTCCAAGCAACTGTCGGTAAAATGCCTTCCTCAACGGCCTGACAGCAGCAGCTTGGCAGAGGTGGGTTTGGGACCCTGGGCCTTCTGGAATGGTAGGGAATTGGTCCTCATTTGCAGCTTCAAGAACACCTTCTTGTAAACCATTCTTCGCAATTCTGAACTGTGTATGTGGAAGTTTTCGGTTTCGGGTGTATAGCAGAAGGATATACAATATCCACTCGACATTTCAATAACATAACTCAAAGTTTATCGTGGAATATCTAGGAGGAAAGACATCACCCCAATTGAATTGTTGCAATGTTGGCATCCTATTACAGTCCCTTACTCAAATTCAGTGAACTTTTTAGTGTCTTTTTAGTGTCTAATGAATGTTATAGGGCATGATTTTATGCAATATAATGAAATTCCTGTACTCAAATGTGAGTCCTAATTATGTTATATATTGTAATAGCTAATTATTAGATTCTGTTATACCATAATACCATTAAATGAGCTTCAATAACTCTACATATTCACTACATTATGCCTACATACTTGTAATATGATTTGAAATAATTCCCTGTTGGAAAAGTGACAGGAAGACTTTCACAGGCAGAAAGACTTCAGCACAGATGTTGCAATATTGTTTATGAGTCAGTATTAATGAGACAGGAGTCATATGGACTGCCAGTAAGTTGTTAAAGGTATGTAAGATGCTTTTAGTGCAAGGATTCTTTATGAATTTACTCTTAGGAGTAATAAAATTTCTGCTTTCCCATCCATTTCTGAGGAATATCTCATAAAACTGCCATTAAGTGCTACTTGTAGCTATAAAATTTGTAAATACTGCACTACATTTAACCCAGTTGAGATGAGGGCTAGGGGAGCTGGTCATGCAAGCAAAGTAATTATAGATTGGTTGAAAATACAGCCAACAGAGATAAAATTGTGTTGATTTACTGATCTTCAAACTGAATCATTGGCAAGAAATGAAGTATTGGATAGCCTATCCCTTTAGTTTCTTTAAATGCTTAAGCCAAATGATAAAAATTGCAGGTAGTGTCTTACAGAAAGAAGAGAGTTGCTTCATCTACTCTAGTTTGCAGTTAATAAAAGGCTAAGTATTCTCTATATGGCTTAAATCTGAACTCTTACCCCAGCCTAGACTGTTCTGTGCAGTGTGGGCAGGAGCACTGTCGTTCGATTGGCCCCTTTTCAGAAAACAACTTAATGATTTTTTTTTTGGTTGTGTTTTTTTACAATATTACTCCAAGACATTAACTTTTTTTAGCTGCTTCCTCAGTACCAGCAGCTGCAGCAGCAGGACATATCTTCCTAAATGATAATCCATGGTAGAGATGCAGCAACTCACCAGGTCTTCAAAGGCAATTCTCTGGAGCATCATCACACAAATCAGATTGTTATCACTCCACATAGTGTTGTTTTCTGAAACTTTTTTCGACATTTTTCTCGGGAGCATAAATGAAACCATTTAGACCTGTTCAAATGAATTTCTTAATTGGTGCTGTTGTTGACGATGTTATAGATTTATTTTATTAATTATTAGGTTAACTGGTGGGTTGGGATAATTAATCACAAAATATGGCACAGATGATAGTTTTGTATTCTTACCTGTGTTCAGTAAGGACATTTGTAGTATGACTTAGTGAGTCTGACATTTAAACCATAAAAACACAAGCAACATGATTGAGAACAAGGCTAACATGACGGACTACTATATGCTACTTGTTACGCTTCCAGGACTAACAAGCTTCTCTGTGTTATTGTGAGGTTTACAAATGCTGCTCTTTGCACGGTCACACATTGGTTTTGACAACATTTTCAAAAAGAATGACTTCACTGAGGAAAAAAATTATAATGTAAAGATTTATCCCGCACACACATATCCATAACCATGTTCACTCTTTAAAAAAATCAAAGCATCTTCGCACCCGCTTAAACTTTAAAGTTTTTCACATGAAACATGGTACTTGATATGCAGTCAATGAAACCTGAAGCTCATGTACCAAATCCCTAAATCAAGCATTAATTATTCTTTACACTTTTTTTAATATTACACTTTTTCCAAAACTCAACACACAGTTCTCTACATTATGAAAAAAGTAACCCTGAATCATAAAAACAAAGCTTCATTGCAGACACTATGAACTCAATATTGTAATTAATATTATCAATATTGATATCTCAATATTGCCTGGTGAATTTTAATAAACAATAATGGATGTTAATAAACATTTCTGCATTTTACAGCCTGTAAAACATACAAAAGAAAATGTTGGGATAGGGCAACTTATGGATAGTAATAAATAATATAAATAATGAAAAGAAAACTAAATAATGATGTGATTGGTACAAAATCAGTATCAATTTAAGGTTAAGTCTCTGAGAAGCAAAAGTTGGGCATCTCCAGTTTGTCAACAACAGTAAGAAAATTAATGAAATCATTAAAAACAATGGTCCTCTAATAAATATTGAAAAGGATTTGCATTTTTCTCCTTCTAAAGTGCATAACATCATTAAACGATTCAAGGAATTTGGAGGAATGTCAGTGCACAAAAATCAAGGATACAGGTCTAAACTGAAGAGGCATGATAAACAATCCCTCAGACAGCACTATAAAAAGAACTTCCACTTATCAATAGCTGACAGAAACACATTGGCAAAGGATTACTTTTGCAAAGCTTTATCAAACACTACACTACAGTGTTACATTCACAAATGCCACTTATAACTTTACCGTACAAAAAACAAGCCTCGCGTTAACCAGGCCCAGAAGCTCCTCCCATTTCTCTGGGCTCTGAGCCATCTAGGATGGACCATCATTATGGAAACGGGGATTGTGCTCAGACCAATCAGGATTACAGATCTTTTTTGTACCAAAGATTAAAAAAAAGGAGGATCCAGACCGTTATGAGGAACCAAAGTCCAGGCTCTATCATGGTACGGGGTCAGGTCTGGACCCTTGGTAGTGGTCATTTACATTTCTGTGACACAGCATTAATGTGGAAAGTACACTGAGATTTTAGAACGCCATAAACTACCTCTTTTCCAGGTAAGTCAATGCTGCACACATTACAAAGGCATGGCTGGGAAAGAAGAAGATACGGGTACTGAACTTGTCCACTTGGAGTCCTGACCTGCCCCAATAGAGAATGGGCGGTGAATTTAGAACCGAAAAAAATGGTACAACAAGTTCGTACTATTTCACATCTTAACAGGCAGGCAGAACGGAACAAAATAAGACCTTAAACACTAAACCACTTGGTGTCCCCCGTGCCAAAAGTGTTGTGGGAGTGAACGGAAATGTTACAAGGTGCTAAATGCTTTAGTGTTAAACGTCTGGGAATAATAGCGATCATTCATTAGAGTGGGTGTCCACATACTTTTGGACATGAAGTGTACTTTTCGATGACTATAATTTCGGTGACTTTCCTCACCTGGCCTTCATGAAGTCCTCAAGCTCCTTGCAGGTCCTCTTTCCATCGTTGAGGTGCTGGATGATGGCATCGTAGCCCGCTGTGCTGCTGACATCACTGTTCTGTCCGCGGCACACGGGGCGTAAAACAAAGACGGGCATCACTCTACGGCAGGGCGGGTTTAAAATACGAGCTGACCGAAAGGTAACAGGAACTCAAATAACCACCCGCTACTACTGAGGGATGCAAAAGAACGTCTCAAAGTAAAAAAAAAAATCTACAACCCTGAGGTAGATGTGCTACAATAGCAATAGAGCACACCGGGTGCCACTGATGTCAGGTAAGAAAAGAAAACTGAGGCTACAATTCACACGGGCTCGACCAAAACTATCAGTGCCGTTTGAAATCCCCTAGATTTTACAGTAGGTTCTCGCTCTTTTTTTAATATTTCTTTTGTTTTTACTTAAACGGTTGCTACAAAGGCATTAATTACATGCTTTATTCTTACATTTATCACCTCAAATATACATCCAGTTAAAGCAGGTCGGCACCCTTTTCGATTCTCGGTCCTTTTAAGGTTTGTTCTTTATAACATTTGGAGATTTCCCTTGCCACTGTCACCCTAGGATTTCTCAACATGGGCTTAGATATCGGAAGATAAATCAATGCTGTAAAAGCAGCTTTAAAAAGAATACAAGAATGTACAATATGGAAATAAATCTGACTTTTCTTTTAAGAAAGTTCAATCTAAACAGGTATTTAAGAAAACGTTTTTTCTTAAGACGCTTTTGTGAATCTAAAGTCTAAAGTCAGACTTATTTCAATAACCTTTTTTTTTTAACGGGGAGACTGTCTAGGGCGACAGTGGAAAGGGAAATCCCCAAACGCCATAAAGAGGGAACCTCAAAAGAACGAAGAATCGAAAAGGGAGCCGATCCGCTTGCGCGGCTTCGATGATAAATGTAAGAACAAATAAAAGTTCTTCTAGTCAAAGGTGATAATAATTTTTTTTAAACTAGAAACTAACTAAATATTAACAGATCAAATATTTAATACAACAGCATCATTTCAGCCGATACAGAGTTGCTTTAAAAGAGTAAAGACGAGTTTACAGCATCTGAGGTTTGGTAGAAATCTGGAAACCGTTGTTTAAAAAATGTGACTCCTGATCTGAACGTCCACGATGGCACATAAAACCCGTCCCTTTTTAGCGTTCTCGTTTTGATCCGCTTCCTCCTACACCTACGTCCTGTTTGATCTTAATGTCATTCGTGGAAGCAGCAACTCAGCATAATCAGAAGCTGTTTATCTTCCTCTGTAAAGCGTCGCGTCTCGATGTAATATCATATCATATCATATCATGTCATATCATATTAGGTCTAAAGCCACACGAATGGGTCCGGCCGATTTAAGCTCTTCAACTTCACTGCACGACCTCAGGCCACAGGACTGACTGTCATTACGTGGGACGAGTCTGAGGGTACTGTAATTTCTCTGAGCAGACGTATAATCAGATCCTCCAGCCTCCAGTCAGCAGGAGTCAGACGACACGTTAAAGCACAGGCGGCTCAGAAAAGGGTTAAAGGGAAACTAGCAACTTGGACCGCCTTGTCCCACCACATCTCAAAGGCACTCTGCTGGACTCCGATCAGGTGACAGACGATCCGTTTGAACTCAGAAGATGAGACAGTGGTGGTGGGGAGGTGCACACGGTCAGCAGCAATACTCAGGTAGGCCGTGGGGTTTAAACGATGCTCAGCAGGGCCCAGAGTGTGCCCTGAAGATATAACGCCAAGCACGTTCTGACCCGACAGTCCGAAGAAATACAGACCCATCAGACCAGTCTTCTGCCGTCCAAATTTGGGACCCCTGTGTGAATTGCTGCCTCGTTTTCCTGTCCTCCTGCTCATGTAGCCTGTCTGCTTCAAGGTTCTGCCTACCCCGGCATTCTCCCCTGACCCTCCGGCGTCAACGATGCAGGTTTTTTTTTAACACGTACAAGATATTTTCATACAAGTGCACTCCCTTCACAGTTTCTAAGGTTGCTGTTACACACTGTGCTCTTGGTGTGATCTTTGCGGCTTGCCCACTCAGCAGTGCCTCTGCTAGAGGGTGTGTTCTAATAAGAGCACGGTTCGTATAAATGGATCATGAGCAGACCCGCATTTTGCACATCCATTCGAGCAGAGGTCCACAAAGTTTCTCCAGCCTGCACTGTTAGTGTTATCAGCGTGTGTTATTAGAGATCTGCTCCCTGAACATGTTCCTGTACGAGCAGGAGTTTGGAGAGAGTCTTACACACACACACACACACACACACACACACACACACACACACAAACGCGATCTATAAGAGGTTGATTTTTATAAAACCACGTTCGGTAAAGTTCGGTAAAATCAGCCTTTAATCAGTGACTTGGGAGAAAGTTTAAGCGCCTCGCGAACCAAATGTGCGCGTTGGGGAAACGGAAAGTTGTGCTCGGTACAGCAAGAAACAATCGTTGTTATTAATCAGTTTTGTACACAATTAAGCTTGAAACAGCTGCATTCCAAGCAACTAACAGTAGTTTAAATCATTCAAACTTTTTTTTGTTTGTTCACGTTTTAAAACGAGTGATTTCTGAAAACCCATAATAAGGTAAAAAAAAATGATTCCCTTTAAGGACGTAACAGAACAAGTTTAAACGTTTGACTCGTTTTAGAAATACTTTCTTTACATTCTAAACAAATCACCAAATGTTCAACAAACATTAAAATAAAACTGCCCCCAAAAAGCCAAACTCTGCCGAATTCGTTCTATTCCAGCCAGTAAAACAAAACGTCAGGCAGCGCACTAAAGTGAAATTCTTACCCAGAAGTTGTCTTTAAAATGCAGGTCTCTCATGGTGCTGAACTTTACTGACAGTGCTGAACATTTTCACACCTCAATCAGCGAGCACAGAGCGCCCAGAGGCGGGACGCGTCCCAATCCGATATCCCTAACACACTTACACCCTAGCCTCAAATCACACTAACCAGATACACAGTGTAGAGGGTGAATCTGGACGTTATCCGAACACCACGACAATGCATTATAAGATGCTGCAGTGTATCGGTATTGATGTTAATGTGCTGCGCTACAAAGACGCAAATCTTATCTTTGTCTCGCCACCATAATAGAAAATCACCCACAGCATAAAAGCCTTAATCTCTTTTTTTTAAGTGTTTGAAGTGTTTAGGGACTATTAAATGCAGCCCTATTGTTTTAATTTTTTTATTGTATTTATTTTTAATTTATTATAGAATTAATTCATATCATCATTTCTCGTCTTACGTTGTAAAGCATTTTACGACTAGAAACGTGCTTACATAAATAAGGATTTATTTACGTGTTTACAACTTCATGGGTGGGGCCAAGGCAATTGTATGGTAAAAGGGGCGGGGCTAAGAGGAATCTGGAAACAATAGGAGGGGCGCAGATGACTGTAGGAATATGGGCGGGGCTATGATAAGGTGTCAAGTAAGAGCAAGTGAAAAAAAAACTACTGTAAGAATATTGAGGAGTTACGGTTACTATAGAAACGAGGGGCAGAAATAATAGGAAGGGGCTACAACTATTGTATAAGTAATGGCAGAGGTCACAATAATTAGTTATTTACAAATGGTTGGAGATGATGTTATTGGACCAATGGAGAGGCACTAAGGGAGGTGCAATGGCTATGGTATGAATATGGGAGGGGTTATAATAACTCAAATAAATGAGTGGGCCTATGTTAACCGTTCAGGATCAACTGGATCTATGGAGACTAGAGTTGAGTAATGGGAGGGACTAAAGCCGCTGTAGGGATCATAGGTAGGGTTAATATTACTGTGAGGAGTAATGGGAGGGTTGAAGGCTGCTGTAGGTATAATAGGCGGGGTTAACATTACTGTGAGGAATAATGGGAGGGGTAAGGCTGCTGTAGGGATAGTGGGCGGGTTTAATATTACTGTGAGGACTAACGGGAGGGGCTAAGGCTGCTGTAGGGATAATGGTCAGGGTTAACATTTTATGGAATAAGGGCTAAAGCAAATATAATTATAAATGAGCTGTGTCACGTTCAATAATGCAAAACAATCAATAACATTTATATTAATCAACGTCACAAACAACTCCTGCAGTTTTGAAGCCACTACGGCAAAAAAAACCGAAATAATGCCATTAACTAAATAAATACAGATGACAAAAATGCCTGCGAAATATTGAGCCCACAGTTAACTTTTGGCAAGATTAAAAATGACCGACATATAATAAATATGCTTTCAATATTATTCTGTTTCTATCGCCATCTGGTGGATTTAGTGATAACTGCAACTCCGTATAATTACAGCCCTGCAGCTGCAGCCAGAACTTAAAACTTAAGACCGTGGTAGCTCAGATTTACAATGAAATCTAAAAAATCGAAAGAATTTACAAGCTGAACAACGTTAATTTTTTTTATTACCGTGTTATCTTTATTGTAAAAAAAAACGAGTGCATGTTGAAGCCGCCATCTTGCACAGATCCACCAATCATCATCAACGTTATGTAGTCAGTAGAAGAAAATCACAAAGCAATAGAAAAATACCCCGACTGAATAAAATCACTCTCTCTCTCTCTCTCTCTCACACACACACACACACACACACACACACACACACACACACACACACACACACAC
>JAYJMA010004372.1:0-13002 GCA_036873895.1 Parotocinclus cabessadecuia | reverse complement strand
AAATAAACATTTACTTTCATTTAATTGCAGACAGTATGGAACCAAGGTATTTTTCTGGTTAATATTTTTCCATCTGGCTTGTGACCCCATGTGGATTAAGCAGAAGATAATGGATATATAAATTGACAAAAACGTCAATTTTTGCTCTTCAAAGATTTAGGCTTTCATGTATAATAATTTTGTACCGAGTCGATTACAATCGCCTGTTGACATATGTTTGAAAGTGCTTCATTAGTTAGTTGTTGGTGTTTTTTTAACCTTATTACCAGCCCTAAATTGTCACTGTTGAATTTTTTGGGGGGAATTTAGTGAAGGCCTGAAATTCAAGAATGGGTGTTTATTAAAAACAAAATGAATTTAATGAGGAAAAAACATGAAATCGCTTGGGTTCACACTTTCTGCAATTAAAAAAAGTCAAAGTAAATGTTGTTCCCAAGTTGTCTGATTCAAAGCATCTTGCCATCATCACAGTATGCAATAGGCTCATACGTCCACATTTTTAAGAAACATGACTTTTATAATTACATGTTTTTCAACTTTTTTAAAACTCTTATTTGCTTGATGTTAATTTCAACAGACTTCCATGATCTATAACCATTCATTCATAACGTGATCTTAAGATCATGGATGACAAATGATTTTTGCATGTGTGTCATTATAAAATATATCTAAGGAATGCCAGTAATTTCCCCTCATGTAATATATACATATATAAAATGTTCACTGTACTTCAAAAATAAAGATAAACCATTCAGCTCTGATGGTTCAGTGTTAAGAGTCAGCTGCTGGACAGAGCAATGTCTGAGCTTACAGCTCTAACTGTAACGTTGCTGTAGCGCCAACTTGGTACTTCTATTTGCTTTTTTTATAAGATCACCTCTAGGGTCCGTTCCAGGGACAGCCATTCATTTATCAACAATACAAAGCGAACAAGTCAAATCAGAAAAAGTTACACTGAAATATGTAAATCCCTTCCAGTATTTCTTTGAAGAGCATTATTTTTAAACATTTCAATTGTTTTCTCCCACATTTGTTGATCACTTGAGATCCTCTACACATCTTTACTCATCAAAAAAAAATTTTGATTTGGTACAAAATACAAGCTTTTGTACCAAATCATGTTTAAAATCACATCCTTATTTAGTTATTACTAGCTCTAAATTGCCCTTGTTCCAACATTTTGGAACGTGTTTCAGGCCTGAAAAGCAGGAATGGATGTTTGTTAACAAAGAAAATGAAGCTGATGGGAGAAAATATTTAATAGTCAGGGTTCATGCTGTCTGCAATGATATAAAAGTCAAAGTAGGCCTTCATGCAAGAAGTACTGCACTTTTTATATTTGGATTTTTCGTAACGTCCCAACCTTTTCTGATTTGGGGTTGTATATATTTACGTAGGGCCATTTAGATAAGAAATGATCTAAATTGAGTGCCAAGGATAAGGACACTGTGCCAATATTTCACATTAAAGCAGGACCTCAAGTGTATAATATTTATTATAGATCTGTTATTGCCATTTATCCTTAGATTTTAAGCGATAAACGATTTGTTACCTTCAGATCAACCTTCTGCGAGGTAAACATGGATCAATATGTGTCTCCAGTTCGATATATATAAAATTATGTTTACTCCAGGAGCATAGCTTGAGTATGTAAAGATCCGGGGCTGGGAGTGGGAGTCATTTTAACAGGAGTGGGACAGGACAGGAATATTTTTTGACCCGGGATTGGGATGGGACAAGATTATTTTCTGTGGGAGTGGGATAGTACATGAATGAAAATCCACTCCCGTGTCACCCTCTAGTGTGTAGCACAATGATAACGCAACAGCGACGTTAAAGAAACACGTAAAAGACGCCAAATAAACAAGCTGTTGACTGTTTTGGACTTAAAGTCATTTAAAAAGAGGTAAGAGAGAGAGATCAACTACTTTTCATTTCAAACATTCCAAACATTAATGATTAGATTGTACTAAAGGACACGGTCAAGAGAACAAATGCTTTTACCTTTTTTACTTACCGAAAAAATATTTTATATTATTAAATAGACTAGTAACAAGCTGCATTTTATTAAGCAAACAAGGATTTAGTATTTTTAACCAGCTATCAGATAGATCCAGACAAATGCCATCTCAGTTTTCACAGTTTACATTGCTAGCTACAGTTACCTTTGTTTCTTAAAAATCACTGTACTTCCATATTAGCTTTGCAGCTAAAGATGCACAAAAAACGTGATTCTTCTGCTAGTAATAGGTAGTGCGCCTGCGCGGATGTTCACAGCGTTGCCCACGAGCGCTAGGTGTCCTCCGTCAAAGCACTAAGCTGATTGGCTGTTTTTGTTGAAGGGCGGGATATCCCGAAGCAGACGCTGTGATTAGCGTTACGAGAGCTCTCATTCCTAAAGCGGCCAGTGGCTCATTCTCTCAATAATAATATTTTCGCTACAGTGGAGCTGAATAAAATGGTTCGGGGCTCGTTTAACAATGACCAGGCCACGGCAGGCCACTTATTTACTCACTCACTTCACTGATTGATCCTGTAGAGGATATGCAAACGCTGTGACTGAACCCAGGACTTTGTCGGTGTGAGGCGGCAGTGCTACCCACCGATCCACCTTCCTCACCCGTTACACATTATATAAAAGCTGTATAGAACACGTAAAAAAGGTCTGAGTTTGTGCTTATATGTTTAATAAAGCTCACGATAGATAATTAATTCCAACTTAATTATGTTATAGGATATCTTATGGGTGTCTACACCTAGTTTTAACCTAGTTATGCTCACAAAAATTAGGGGATACCAAAAAATTAGATATCCCACAATGAAATATCAGTGTAATATGAGCTTTATTAAACCTATAAGTACATAGACTCAGATCTATTTGCCTGTTATACTTGCATCTTTATTTATAATTACCCTATAAAGTACCCTATTTGTGTTACCAAATACGTCTTAAATATATTATTTAATTTATATTATGAACATTTTATTTTCAAAAAGTAAAATATATCCACGTCGCCAACTGGAAACATATTTTAATCCCTTCATTGTTCGCGGATATATTGGTTTGAACACAATGAACGAATATGTCTACTATCGTAATGCAGCTAAATACCGTAATACCGCTAAAATGGCGCAAATTAAGAAGTCAAAATGTTTCGTGTTTTACAAGTCTTTTCAAATTCTTCTAGTAGACATGGTTAGCATGAGTGAGAGAAAAGTGAGCCCTTCCTTAGACTCCGCGCCACTAGGTGGTGTTCATTTCTGTTTACATAAAGACACCGGGAGTCGACTGTTTAACGGAAATCAAATATAAATAAATAAGAAGCAGAGGAAGAAGGTAGACGTCACACGTTATTGTTATACTGTGCTGCTTTCTCTGTTCTCTTCTCACCAATTTGAAGAAACTATAAATAAGTGCAGCTCATTACCCTATCGCTCGTGTATAGCAGCATGGATCCCGGTACGACCATTCTACGGGTGAAGCGAAAGAGAGGCACGGAGCCGGCGGACGCCTTGCTGCTGGCCTGTAAACGGATTCGCGCTGAGTGCAGCGCCGCTCAGCCTGCTGCCGAACCCAGCCTGCAACCCGAGCCCGAACCCGAGCCCGTCGAGAAGTCCGTCTTTAAGCTCGTGGCGACTGTAGCGTCTCAGGTAGCATGGCTAATGGAAAAGCTAACTAGTGCTATATTCCGTGGTCACTGTGGCGTCAGCCTAGACCATGAACTTGTTAGCTACGAGCCAAGAAACTCCTTACGTCTTGTCGATATTCTAATTATAAATTTTATTCTTGGATATCAGAATTATTGTTTGAGGATTTGAAAACTATATCAAAATAGTGCAAGTCTTTATACATGAGGTGGATGCTTGGGGTAGCCTCGCGGGTACTACGATTGTAGTCATTTCAGTCTCCCGCAGATTGCGTTGCACGAGGATAATCGGGTTATAAATACCTGCGGGTTTTTGCAACGGAATCCCTAGTTCTAAAAGAGGTGGTACAGGCCAGTGAATGTCCTGTTTGATGTGTTGCAAATGGGTCACAAATGAGATGTTACTGATCGGCTGAAAGGCTGATTGCATTTGGGTGTGCCAAAGGCCATAGTGTGAAGGAAGTAGCTGAATTTACATGTGTATTGAAGCACATAAAATAGAACTAACAGCTTGCAGAAAATTATATTCAGAATTGTGGCCCAAAGATGAAACTGGTGGACAGGGAATGCGGATTATGAATAAAGTCACTTTGCTTCTATGTATGATTTTTATTAGTTACTGAAAGCTGACACTACATGGTTTTGATTGTTTTGTACCATTTATGCCTGGGTTGTGGCGTAAGTGTTTTTAGTGTATTCAGTCGTGTGGTATGACATGCATGTTCATATTTACATACGATTACTAATAAGCAGGGAACAGCCAAACTGTACCTGACTTGTATGCAGTTGTGAAGTTCTCAATACACATTTATTTAGGCACCTTAACTTTTATAATTTGTATATTTTTATATTTGTCATATTCTTGTAGCACCCTTATACTTTTGTGTCTTTATATCTTTTTATTGGATGTCGGTGTGTGATTGTTACTTAGTGTGTGAGACTGTACATGTTCGTCACTGGAGTTACACAGCAAATATTGTTGCATTTAACATACAGTGACAATAAGTTCAGATATTGAGGAATTGAACCAAGAAAGCTGCAATCGGTGCATCTCTAATTTTGACATCTGAAGATTTTTAAGACTGTAGCCCAAACCAGGTTTCATTCAATTCAATTTAATTCAATTCAAATTAATTTATATAGCACTTTTTTTTTTTTACAATAATGCATTGTCTCAAAGCAGCTTTACAATATTATATTATCTTAAAAGGCCAATCCCAAATTGAGCAAGCCTAGGGCACAGTGGCAAGGAAAATCTCCCTGAAAGTGGTAGGAAGAAACCTTGGGAGGACCAAGACTCCATGGGTGACCTAGATGTTAATTAAAAAAATACTGAAAAGTAAATTAAATTATAGCAGAATTAGGTAAATAATTTTAAATCAATAACAAATTAATAATAAAGTTTAAATTTGTAATAAAATAAATACACTGTTATAAAACCAAATAGATTATAGAATGAGTTCTCAGTGGGAGGTCCTTAGAATCACATCGTCTCCTAATGTCCAAGAGATGGAGGGAGTTACTGCACTCTGGTGGGACTGGTTTCTGTTGATGATGCTAAGCTGGAAGAATATCTAAGTGTGTGGTGCTGGAATTAAGCTAAAGAGCACCTATGCTTTTTTTTACGCTTCTTTCTACAGGATGCTCCAGTCCAGACACATGTCCGTGAAGCTTTAGCACGTCCACGCCTGGCGCATGCCCTCCGTCCATCTCATGGTAGCTCTCAGAGGATCATCGGTGACTTGCGCAATGTCAAGTGGAGCACCAGACGAGAGGAACGGTACCGAATACTCTCTAGCCACCGAGCTGGGCTTCCAGCAAGGCCAACAAAAGATGGACAACCTCAGGAGAATGGTGCCCAGACAGAGAATCGTGTAACTTTGGGAGATGTGCAGGTGTTTGATATCATTCATGAGGATGTTAAGGAAGATGAAAAAGATGATGGAATGGTAAGGATGGCATGGTTAGTCTGATTGGTGAACTACTGGAGTCTTGGGGCACTTTAACACTTACTTTAGTTAGACTAGGTCATGTCATTATTGTCTATAGTGAGTGGCAGGAGTTAATATATATATAGGGATAATGGGTGATTGTAATTATTATTTTTGATCACTCAGTGCTTTATTTCCCATTCTTTCTTAGGATGCAAAGCCCAACACGGAGACAATCCTGTGTAATTCAGTGAAGATGATTCGTGAGAAGTTAAACTTGTCAGTGAATAGCCCTGGTACTGAACACCGGGAGAAGGACGATGATTATGTTTATGACCTGTACTACCAGGAAACGGCCACACCAGGCTGGATACAGGACATCTTGTCAGTTAGACCCTACACAGATGAAGGAGAGCTGGTGAGTGTGAAAATGTAATGCAGTCTTAAACACTGATGCTATCATTAAGAATGGGTCATTTTATTTTTTTGTTAGCGTTTTCTTTCTCTGGATCTTGCAACCCTGTAATTAAACACACCATGAAATTAAAGGCAGCGAGAATCAAACACAACATACTCGAGAAACGTTATAATTTGATTGAAAGTTTGTCATATTTCTTGTAAATCATTGGTTGGTTGAAAAGTGGTAATTAGATTATTGCCTGAATCAGGTAAACCCAGAGGTCCTTCATTATCTGATTAATCAGTTACTGACAAAATCAGTAAAAAGGCAGGATTTTATTTACTATTATAATTATGACCTCTGATGTTAAAGCGAACAGCTGTTAATCAGATGGTTGTTATAGCATGTAACACAAACAGGTGAAGTCAGAAAGTGGTGATGATAATAATAATGATTTGGCTTAAAAGTGGTATCCACAAATGTTTTTGAGCAGCTGGAAGACTGGAAGGAATTCACAAATTTATATACATCCATACATGTATTACATACTTCCTCTAAAGTGCATAATATCATTAAACACCTTATGGAATTTGGAGCAATTTCAGTCCATAGAGGGCAAGAGCACAAAGCTCTAAAGACCTGTGATCCTCGATCCATCAGATGGCACTTTCATTGAGTAATAGCTAATAGAACCACATGGGCAAGGGATTAGTTTCGCAAAACCTTGTCCTACACTGCAGTACTGGGTTACATTCATAAATGACACTTCAGTCATTTAAGTCAAATTAAATAAGCCTAATGTGAACAATGTCCAGAAACCACATTGAATTCTCTGGAGTTGGGGGCTTCTAGGATGGACCAGCACACAATGGAAATGTGTATTGTTGTATTGTGGTCAGGTGAATCAGAATTCCAGGTCTTTGTTGGAAGGAATGCTAGACCACCCAGATTGTTATCAGGAACAAGTTCAAACGTTTTCAGGAAAAAGAGAAGGACAATATATAACGTTGTATCTGTGGAGGCTTTTATTCGAGATGCGTTCCTCATGAGTAACTTCTGTAATCATATTTTTTGACATTGAAAAAGCCTACGTTACGACCTGGAGATATGGCATAAAGAGACGTCTTCATTGGTTTCAGAGGTTGTTTACCAATTTTCATGAATTGGGTTCCTTGAAGACAGACCTTTTAAAGTGCAAATAAATTAAATGTAAGATGCATCCAAGAAGCATTCCATAAATCATACTTTGTAATATAAAAACATAAATTGTGGCTAAATTAATCACCTCAGGTATTTTTTACAGCATGTATGTTAGTGACCTTTCCAAAGGAGCTAGAAGCAAATCTATGGCAAGCATTGAACACATACCTTAAGATGGCCCACACAACGCTGCTTCAAATTCTCCAAAGTACAGACAACAAGGGAAAAGCTTCCACCTCAACCCAAAACTCTAATTTGAAAATCACATCCAGACATAAAGGATTTAAAATAATTGGGCCTAATCTTGGAATCAACTCAATTGTATCCAACACAGACACCATAAAGAAAAAAATACCTGCAGAGATGAAACCTCATGAAAGTCTTGGCTAGCATCAGGTGGGCTGAATAATTCCAAACCCTCATCCAGCAGTACAGAGCAACAATCCAATCAAAACTTGACTATGGTAGAAACTCTCTGGAATAGAATTCAATACACTGGGCAGAAGATTAGCCCCTCAAGCCTCCCGATACAACGCTTTTATACCAAAGCAAAAGAACCATCTCTTGAACACAGAGAAACAAAACTCTCTCTGCAGTATCTCAACACTTGAGGACAATCAACAAAACCAAAATAAAATATTAATTACACTTTATTCTATATACAGATGGTTATAAATCCACAAATCAAGTAACTGCAGCAGTCGTGACAAAGGGAGAATCTGCCAGTATCTGCTTACTTCTAGACCACTGTAGCTATTAGAAGCTATTTAGGTATTTTATATACAGTACATTCTAGGTATATAGTTAATACTATTAATGAATAATTATTACTAATCTTTAATGAATAATTGATACTACAGATCCTTTGCATGATTTAATTTATGATTATAAACTGTCAAAATTCTGTTTCTCTTTAAGTATAGGCACTTGTGACTGCTGGAAATTTCCATTCATTTAACTAGAATAAATCACTTCATCGCATACTTAATTGCTACATTTTTCAAGTTACCAAAGGTTGGTGGCCTCTCTGGTGCCACAAAACTGTGCAGTGTTAAATCTCACCAGATTATTATTTATCCCAAATCATTATTATCACCAGATTAAAATCACAACCAGTACATTGTGGGCCAGAAGTTCGAAGTCACTAGTGACCCCCCCCTGTACATGTTGGTCTTTAGAGTCTTATAACCTAGATGTGACTGACACACATTGCAATGTACAACTTTAAATCGTAATGGCCCTTGTTTTGTCACACTAACGCTTAGTTTTAGCTCATGTGCAAAGCCACATTATTGATTTGGGCTTATAAATTTCAAGGTGCCTGATGAGGTAGCTTGGGAGGAGGAGGTGTATGAGGATGAAGATGATGAAAATGCTGAAAGTAACTGGAGGAATGAGTATCCAGATGAAGAGAACAGTGAAGATGACAGTGATGAAGAACGTTATGGAGGTACGATGAGACTCATTCCCGAGTAATTGTTTGTAGCTCTGTGTTCTGTCAAATGCTTAAAAATTCAGCTGTGTTAAGCATTTCATTCTAATGATAATTGTATTATTTTCCTATAAGAAACACTCACTGCCTGTGTTAACCATTCCACTTACCATGTAAATGTAATGTAAAGTGTATAGTCCTACAGATCATGTACTACATTGCTCCCACAAATTAGGGGATATTCATTTTCATTGAGATCTAGACTATTTGTAGGCAGTGCGATTGACACAAGTCTTTCTTGAAGGAGGGTTTTCATGTCCTTTGCCCTATGGCAAAATGCATCATCATCTTAAAAAATAAAGTCATGATCACCAAACCGTCATCTCCCCTGTGCCTTTTTTTTTTTGTTGTTATTCAGGTTGTTGGAGTGACGAGCACTCATACAGTCGGAGGAACTGGGAGCACTATCAGAAAGAGGTGATGAAGGAGCTAGATGATGAAGATGAGGACAAAGATAGAGAAGATTATGATTCTGATTAAAACCTCTTTGTGTTTTGAGTGTGAATGTTTTGAGCTGTTTTACTCCTGTGAAGCTGTTTGATGCTTTTGGTTCATGTGTATGTGTGGTAGATGATGACTAATGGTGTGAGTGCTTTGCATTGGTGTAACTGATAAGCAAAATGTTGCAGTGTTCAGCGACTATGTTGTGCATGGTAGTGTGTTCAAATGAGTGTGTTCAGATGAGTGGGTGTTGGCAGTTGAGTGTGGAGTGATTTGTTTTGTCTTGTGTGTGGGGATAAATCTTGTTTACATTCCCTGTTTCCAAAGGGTGAGATCTGTAAATATGTAGATGTGTATAAAACCAAAAATAAAGTTTTCAAACACAGATCATACACGGCTCAGATGTCTGCATCTGATATAACAATAATTTATTCATAAACTGTACAAAATGTCTGTCAACACTCATACATACATAACCATGCAGCTTTAATATATAAATCAGTTCATTTGATTGGTTTTGTAGGTTTCTATCGGACAGTTGCGTCTTGATATAGCAGCCATGTATTGTTGATGAAAAAGGTTTGTTAAAACAGAACATGCTTCATGCTTACACATGATTCATGGATCGAGCGGTTCAAGTCGGATGTTCCCTGCTGACCTGTAAAGCTCAGTATTTTCAACATCTACACCCAAATAAACAAATGGTGACGTTAAAAACATACCTCAAACAAACCAGTGTATAACCACTCAATAATTCAATTTTGAATCAGGTGATTACTTATAACTTTGCATAACTAAGTAAATTACACGACTATAGCAATGCCTGCAATATATATTGACTGGACACTTTATTAGGCACACCTTGTTTCTATAACCAGAATCATTATCAGTTCCACTTACCCAATAGACTTTAGTTTTGCAATTTTAGACTGAATCTGCTTCAGTACACTATTTAGTAGCCTACTTTAATGACCAGGACCACCACCAATCATGCAACTATTTGGGTGGTGGATCATTTTCAGCACTACAGTGACTGACATGGTTGTGTTTTAGGGTGTGTTGTGCTGGTATGAGTGGATCAGGCATTTTTAAACAGCTATCATTACTGGACTAAACATATCCACCTACCTAAAGTGTCCAGCCACCAGCATCCTATATGCAATATTCTGTGAGAACTGATGAAGAATTGAATTGAAGAAATGACTAACACAGACTGTCCAACAGATGAGCTACTGTCTCCGACTTTATATCTACAAGATCTACAATCAACAATATGGTAGATGTATACAGTGAGACACAGTGAATGTGTCTTTAACAGTAGTGTTTTAAAACTCCAGCAGCACTGCTGTTTCTGATCCACTCATACCAACACAACACATTAACGCACCACCACATCAGTATCGCTGTAGTGCTGAGAATGTTACACTACCCAAATAGTACCCGATCTGTGAAGGTCCTGGCCATCAGATAGGGTAAAGGGGAAGAACAAAGGATGCAGAGAAACAGTCTGCAATCAAACTACAAAGTGCTTCTATACAGTAAGTGGAACAGATAAAATGGACAATAAGTGTAGAAACAAGGAGGAATATCTAATGAAGTGGTTGCTACTCACTCCAAGAATAGGCATATAAGCCCCGGCAAACCTGACCAGCAAAAACTGGCTTTCAAAAACAGGTTAATATTCCAAAAAAAAAAAAAAAAAAAAAAAAAAAAAATTTGTTAAATATGAGTGTAAATGGATCCCAGCTTTAGGTTACAGTCCAATATAATAGAGTGGATAAAGCTCTTCTGAGAACAGGAAGACAAGTCAAGTCCATTAGCTTGTATAAAATACAAAGGTATCATTCATTTGACACTTTGCACATGCCCCTGAGAGGAGGTTTTACAGTGATTAAGGTTTATAAGTCCATGAGTTCCTTCGTCTGTAAGCACACACAAGTTTCGGAGCTTTCCTGTGAACCTTCTGAGGCAGTCACAGCATATCTGGCTGGTGCAGATGCACATATTACACTGAAGAAAACAGGATTCACTCAACGTTGTCCATCTCGGTAAGCACGCAGAAAAACGTGAACTGAGTAAAACGAGTGATGGAACCTTTAAGAGAATCAGATATTTAAATCATTATAAATAGAAATGTTGTTAGGAAGGACAAAATTGCCACATGAAGGTACTCACGTAGTAGGCCTGTGATGAAAGGAGGACGTTTGGACTCGGGCAGATGGATGCCCAGAAAATAGACAGGCACACCTGAGAGAGCGATGGCAATGCCGATAAGGGAGCTGAGAGTGTCACTGTAGAGAGGTACTGCCACCAGGAACACAGTGCACAAGCAGAATATGATGGGGTACACCAGAGACAACTAAATACACAAAACACAAGCAAAAGAAGTCAACAAGTGCAATTTAGTCTGTTTAATGATGTACAATAATATGGTAAATACACACCAATCAGCAATAAGATCAAAAGCAACAGGTAAAGAAAATAACATTGGGTTCTAGAATCATTGTGGATGTTACAGTCCATATAGCCCATCTTAAACTATAGTATTCCCTAATATCAGTGGTCCCTATCAGAATAATGCACTCTCTCACACCAAAAAACATGTTCAGGACTAGTTTGAGGAACATGACATAGATTCAAGATGTACAATTCATCTACAAGACTCCAGACTCCTGAGAACCCAGTATGATCCAGAATCTGTGAGATGTCCTAGGCAAACAAATCCAATACATGGAAGCCCCACTTTACAACTTTGTTTGCTGAGGACTTGTTGCTAAGGATCTGTTGTTAAAATCTTGGTACCAGATACAGCACACATGCCTCAACAAACCATCTCCTTGGTGACAATAGTATTAAGGTGGTTTTAATTGTATGACTTAACAGCATAAATTATTAAATTATCTAGAAAGTAGGGAGCTACTACAAAAACATAACAACAAACTGTACAGATACGTGCTGGTTAACGTCCACATTACATTCTATGAAACATGATTTTGACCAAAGTGGACGTTGACTTGACATTACTATAGTCTTTTCAGGCTACTTTAATATAATTATCAAAGGGTACGTTTACAAGAAAACTGTGTGCAAGTGACATGTAAGCGCGACAGAGATACCACTGAAAACAAAAGTGGAACTTTTGTCAATTTAATTCAATACAAATCCATAGTATGGAACCTCTAAAGTCCCAAAAAGTGTGTTCTTTAGGTAAAGTTATTACCTATTATATAAGCATCTATACTTTTCAAAGACTATAAATTATTCAAGGCTGACAGATCAAATAAAATAATAATAAATAAAAAAAAAAAAAAAAAAAAAAACATTGTTTGTCTACATGTTTCAGGAGAAGTCCAAGATACAATGTACACTCTACATTACAACGTCACTATATTTGACATTTTGTTCATTAAAAAATCACATTTACTTATTCAACAGTAATATTTTTTCTCTTTTTGCTTAAATGATACATTTAAGTTAGTTATTCCAAAATTGTTATTTATTTTCCTCTTGACAATCTATTGAACAAAGGCATTCTGAAGCTCAAACATGGTAGACTTTGATTGGTTCGACACGATGTAACCAACACCTGGACAACCAGAACAACATCTTGGTGAAACCTGTGTTCTTTATTAAAAACACTTTTAAAAACTCACATTAGTGTATTTTTCTGCAATTAGTAGTTGCACAATTGTGTGCAAAGACAAAAACAAGAAGTGTGAATTATCAACTAAGTAAGTGTTACGCATGCACATACATACAAATCACATAACATAAGACAGCATCCACCATCATGTTACCATATCTCTCTCACTCTCTCTCACTCACTCACTCACTCACTCACTCACTCACTCACTCACTCACTCACTCACTCACTCACTCACTCACTCACTC
>JAYJMA010004354.1:0-13003 GCA_036873895.1 Parotocinclus cabessadecuia | reverse complement strand
TTATTATAGTTAATTAACCTCACCCACAAGCAGGGTTATTCCACTTTAGAAATCACAAAACTACTAAAATACACTGAGGTTTGGGGTTTAATAGTTTGTATTGGACTTTTATTTTTTGCTCCAATGTGGGTTCCTTCCACATTCAATAGTCTTGTTGACTGACTGACTATTGAAATGGCAAAAACATGTCTAATGCCTTGCAATGTGAAGTTCTTACAGGAATCACCACATAGAGGAAAATAGTCACATTTAAAGTTTTAGCTAGAACTGGAATTGTGGCAATGGACTGCTCTCTTGAAGGCCATCCACAGACTGTTTTTTAGATTTAGGTTAAGGCTCTGACTTGGGCATTCAAGGACATTCACTTGTTTTGTTGAAAACTGAACCACCTGCCCATTTGCAGCTGTCTAGGTGAGGGCCGCAGGTTTTCCTCAGAAATCTGGGTGCATTGAGTAAACCATTTAGTTCTAACCAATTTTGCAGTTCCAACTGAACAAAACTAATCCCACAATATAATGTTGCCACCACCATACTTAACAGTGTGTATTATGATGTGTTTAGCTTTTTTCCTAACATGGTGTTTGGATATTGTTTTTAAAAAAGTTCAATCTGGTCACCTCTGATCATAAAAAATTCTGACTCAACATGCTACTATTTCAAAAAAGACATCTTTCCTCTTACCCTGCCATATAGCACATCTTGGTTTAAAGTTTGTTACATTGTTGTCAAACACACAGACCGAACAATCTCATAAAGGCTTGTAAGTCCTTCATAGTTACAGCTAGGATCTTGATAGCTTCCCTGACCAATATCGCCCTGGCTTGGTAATCCAGCCCAGTTTAGTTAGTTCTTAATTTGGCATCATACACGTCGCAATTCATAATGTTGACCAGTATTCAAAGACAAGTGTTTAGACCTCTGAAATCTTTTCATATTTTTCACCTACCTTGTTCTATTAGCAACTTTATTCTAGAGGTTTTTGTATAGTACATTTCCAATCAGGCTGAATTCTTTGTATTACCATACTACTAATACTGGAACCCTCAAGGAACAGCCAGTTTTATTCTGAAATAAACAAAACTATTGCAGTTGATGTCTCAATTTGTGGCAATTATCCCTAAAATGTGATTGTTTGTACTTGAGCAAGTTTATAATGTTTACTCTTAAGGGATTGATGACTTGCATGAACATTATATTTGTATTTTACTAATTACATTTTAATAAAAGTTTTAATACATTTTTTTATCTTATTTTCAATGTTGAAGTTGGTTGAGGTTTGCAATTTATAAATACTGATGTCAAGTAATATTTAATTTATTTACATTTTTGTAACGTGTCAAAGGGTACAGGATTTGACAGGGCTGGTGAACAGATAACCAATGATCATCCAGTCAGTCTCATATAACCTATTCTGTTTCTGTCACATTTACACTTGCATAGCACACAGGCAACAGCAGCACTTTCAGAATGCAATTTATGCGTTTACAGAGCTTTAAACATGGCTCAGTATTTTAAATTGGTAATCAGTAAATTAACAATGGCAAAGAAGTGCCAAGACAGCATCCCCTGCTTTATTTGTTTAGCGATGAAGAAAATTTCCAGTTGAACAAAAATGGTGTTTTATGCTGTCAAGTATAATTCTTAAACAGAAGGAACAGTGTAGAACAGTGTAATCGGGCAAAATTTGAATCAGCTTATAATATACTTTTTTCAATCAGTGCATCTCTACCCTATAGGCACCACCTCTATAATGTCCTACCTAGGATGTACCCCACTTTGGCCTATTGTTCACAGGATCTACTGGGGCCCCAACCAGCCATTATTTATTTTAAATTATTTGGGGGAAAAATAAATAATATTTAATTCTAATTATTCAACTAAATAGCATACTTAAATAAATGTAAATGTCACATTCAGTCAGATATATTATATTTTAGCTTAAAATAATTACTTTTTTTTTGCTAATAATTTTATCTTATTAATATTCATGCAATTCTTTCTAAAGGTAAGTCACAATGTCTGCCAGTTTTTACAATATGTTTATTGTGTTTTACGGTTACAGTCATCAATTTTAGTTACTCTTAGTTTAAAATTTTCATCTCAGTTGACTAAACTGCAGTATAATAATAATAGATGAATAGATAGGCACCATGCTCAAAACAGTTTCATGTCTTGATGACATGGTCACGACATGGGATGCTGGAAGTATGCAAATAGCTAAAAACCTTCTACAGTTCTGAATAACCCTGAATATTCCCGGATTTTAGTGCATTTCGTATTGGAAACACTTACGCCACTTAACGAGCGTTACGCCAGGAAACAGAGTCATCTAGTGGTAAAGAAGCAAATCTACACCTTGACCTGCTGTATTTCTCTCTTTATTAAACATGAATGTAATTGTAAATTATGCTAACATTACATCTGCTTTCCAACAGGGCCTTCCTGGGAAGGATGGGAATGAGGTTGGTATTTCAGATTTCATTCGGTATGATGTAATGACACTGCTACAGTGCTTGTCAGAACCAGTTTTCTAAATGGACTCAGATTGATTAAATGACTGGTATTTCAGTATCTTTGTACTTCTTTGCTTTAAAGGGTTTAAGAGGACCACCCGGCATAATGGTATGTTCTTTATTATTATTCTTCATTGTTTTTACTGAGCTTGCTTCAATATGACATTATGCTGGTGGTGGTGTGGTCTCTTGTTTATTCGACTTTCTCTTGTGCAGGGTGAGCCTGGACAGCCAGGCATGGCTGGACCTCAGGGCCCTCCAGGGCTTAAGGTAGGTTATTAACATTTTCTAAACTCTTTCAACTAAATTGTCAAACTTGCTGAAACCAGTGAAACAATCACAATAAATTAATGGTAATACTTACATACAAGTTGCTATATAAGCTTTGTGCTTATCTATTGTGCAGGGAGATCAGGGTTTGAAAGGTGATGAGGGGAAACGAGGCATGAATGGACTTTCAGGTGTAAAGGTACCGTTTTATGGACTATACTGCTGGCACTTGTACACTCAGTTGCTAATTTATTAGCATTATAGGTGCACTTCCTGATTGTAGCTCATCTGTGAAGATGTCAGTCATTATTACATATACGTTAAGCTATGGGATATTTTAGACAGTAGACATTCAGTTCTTATAGCTGAAGTATTGGATATGGGAGAAATCTACAGGAGTAATGCAACATCTACTCTTATGCTAATCCAGGGTATACATGGTCCAGCATAGTAAGAAATACACACTGTGAGCTTTTAGCAACTAATAAAAAGACATGTACATGTAAAACAGATCACAGACGCAGAAGAAACTAAAAAATAAACAGACCACGGTCCACCCATGCATAAAACTTTAAGACACTTTGCTAAACACTAAAGGGACTGGGAAACAAACAGGAAGCGGCAGAGTATTAACTGTTTGAGTTTAAAGTCTCTTATACACAAGAACTAAATTCTGAATTTTAGCAAAGCAGTATGCTGTTCATGTGTGTAGCTGTGTTTGTACTGCTGTTATTGTGACAATTGCAGGCCAAATGCCACTTGTACAGAAACAGTTATATGAGACTGATCAGCTGATCACCTGACTGGCCTAGTCACTTGCCTATGCACCTGTAGCTATATTAAGGTAGCTTCATTATTATTTAAAAAGTCCTGATAACATTTTTACACACCATAAATGCTTTAATTATTTGATAAATTACGTCAGCTAAACTACATCAGTATCAGAGTCTATTCATAACAGAACCAAGGTTGTGATTATAATAATCAAACATACTCACTGAGGTAATTTAATGTATCAATTAACACACTTATTTGGAATGTAGGAATAAACTGTAGAACACATAGTACACCCACCAGGACATGGTAAAGACATGTAAACTCCACACAGGTGGACTTCAAGGTCAGGATTGAACCACTGACCTCCTGAACTGTATGGCCTTTGCACTGACCACTTCTGCCATCATAGTGCCCCACCCTGAATTCTAAATTCTTTGGGTCCTATTGGTTGCTCAGTATTGCATTGAATGTCTCAAAAAGGCACAAGTTCGTTTACTACCTCTCAGTTTAATGACTCTCACTATTGCTTCAGTACAATCATCATTATTTCGTCACTTACTGGGTTCTAAAAGAAGGAGGTCTTGGTTTATATCCAGATCAACAAACAGTATGTTTTTCGTTCTGTGGAAAGACCTTTCCAACTAATATTCATTTATTTATTTCACATCCTGTCAGCATCAGTGGACATTTTCAGGACAGGCGCATAGTTAAAAGTGCATTTGTCAAACACTGAAACAAATTTAGAGTGACCATTTAACTTAAAACAATTTTGGAATGATTTCCCAGTGAAAACACAGATACAGAATGCTGGGGTCAGGATCACACTGTGTGGTCTTTGGAACTATGTATCAGCTGGGCTAAAGTTATTTTTATATAACTGTGATATTAAAACAACCATGGATGCAAAACAATGGATGCAAAATGCATTATGTTTACATTAATGTTAATTAAAAACAAAAAATTCTGTATGCTGATCTTAGTCCACAAGTCACACCTATTATATTGTTACCATACCATTTCTATTTCCTTGTCATGGCTGCAAAGTGAATAGTGGACCACCCAAGTAATATTTGATTAATATTTACCTCATGTGGACCTTGGTTTTAATGGCTGGGGCACAAGGTGCAGGTAATAACTGTGCATAGTAACAGATGTGCTACAGAAGACTATGTGCACCTATACTGTGCTTGAGTGTTTGTACAAAGTAGGTGTATGTAATAAATTAGCAAATGAAAAACGTGCATCAGATATATTATATCACTATATATAATATTCACTAAATATTGAACATCATTATTAAGTATGCATGTTCAATTGTGCACATGCCGTTGCAGGGAGAGAAAGGAGACGCTGGAGCTCCAGGCACTGAGGTAAATTGCCAGTGTCTCCAGACGTTTGACAACAATATACATGTTTATATCAGTTCAGGCATTGTAGCTGACACTAACATGCTCAATTTTCATTCATTTTTCTTCTTCATTTTTCTTCCTTCCTCATGCTGCTTTTCGGGGTTGAAGGGTGCCCCTGGGATCACTGAGAACATTGACTTGTCTGAAAGGTTACAGATTCTGCAGGTGAGGATCAGCCAGCATATAGAAAGAATAACAATTATTCATGGTCAATATTAGGAAAACTGCCCATCATACTTCTTTTGAAACAGGGCCCACCTGGTCCACCAGGACCTCCTGGCCAGCAAGGAGCAAAGGTGAGAATATTGCTGTTAACTATTTACATCAGCACTAGCACAATATGACAATTGACTGTAGAATATAAGTACAAACTAGTATCTGTCTACACCTTGTTTGAATGCAAACTGGAAAAAACAATCACTAAACAGTCGCAAATTGTGCTGAATAATGAGCATTGTCTGTACAGGCAGGTTACCAGGGTTAGTTATTTTGTTCATCCAGTAATATCTTAAAATGACACTTATAACCATATTGTTTAACAGTGGATACTATGGTTTGAATCGTTGTTAGTGGTATGCATTACACCACACAGCATATTCATTAACTTTGATGGTGAAATATAGTTTCCGCTATATTTTATAACAAATCACCATATACACCAAGCAGAAATAAAACCACTTTCTCTGCTCTGGATCACATTAACTGTCCATTATATTAGCTCAGTTTACCGTGTAGGTGCACATAATACCTTCATATCCCTGCTGGTCTGAGATCTAACCACCAACCAAAAATGTACAGCCAACAGTGTCCTGTGACCAGCATCTAGTGAGCAGTGATGAAGAATTATTGAATGAATAACAAACTGTGCAGCAACAGATGCGCTATTGTCTCTGACTTTACATCTGCAAGGTGGAACAAAATGGTAGATGTTTATAATGGAGTGAACATAGTGTTTAAATACTCCAGCAGTACTGCAGTGTCTGATCCACTTATACCAGCACAACACACCACCACATCAGTGCCACTGCAGTGCTGAGAATGATCCACCACCCACATAGAACTTGACCTGTGGTGGTCAACTGAAGTGCAGGGTGCAAGGGGTCAAACAAAGAATGCAGAGCAACAGATGCACTACAAGCTCTGTGCTTAAACTTGCTTTAGATTGGCAAACACAGTCTGTGCAAATGTGCACCACAACCATCTGGCAGGTTTGTCCATGGTGCAAATCCATTTTAGTCTGCCACCTCTCTAAAGAAGGAATCTGAATATTGGTGCTTTGTGCTGTACAAGCCATAAAGATAAAGATAGCCATAAAGATGTTAGTGATGGATTTGGTTATCACTATTACTACACAACTCTAGTTCTACACACAATGGAATTCCCTTCCATATAGTTCCTTAGGTAGGATGTCTACTGCATGAAGGATTGAGATCTACCATATGGTAGACCAAAAACAACATAGAAATGCCTTGCTAGTATATATGTTAAAGTGTGAATTGCACAAAAATAATGCTTATTGTAAAATAATCAGCATTACATTAATGGTATACATTTGTTTTAATCACTGTATGCCAAGTAAATAGTATAAATCTTTCAACAGGGAGAAATTGGCTTTCCTGGGATACCTGGATCCGAAGGCAGAAAGGTGGAGTATCCCATATTCTGGTGAAAAAATATACGGGGTAACCCATTTGGAATTACAAAGATTTTCACTTTAATTAATCATTAAATCATTAATGATTATGGTTAGTTGTGGCAATGTAACAGTTAAGGTACTATGGTAAGTCCAGGTTTCAACTCCCAACGCTGCTAAGCTGCCACTGCTGGGCTTTTGAAAAAGGCTCTTAAACCATACTTGGTTTGATTATTAGATTTTATTTTAAGTTGCCCTATATAAGAGTATATGCCAAATGTCTGAAAAAGATGTGCTATGATCTTCCTAAAATTCACAACTATAAACTAATGTATGTTGCCAAGACTAATAGCACACATTAATTCACACTGATGCACATTGAGATCTGTCTGAGAGCCAGTGCCTAGCCATAAGGCATAAGGCAGGAACAACCCTAGACAGGGCACCAATCCACCGTAGGGCACATACACTCATATAATAGGGACACTTTAAAAACACTAGTTGACCAAACACACATCTATGGACTGTGGGAGGAAGCCAGAGTAAATCCACCTGGACATGGGAGAACATGCAGACTCCACACAGAAAGGACCCAGACCACTCCACCTGGGACCAAATCCAGGACCTTCTCTATGTGAACTGACAGTGCTTAATAACACACAAAACTTTTGTATTACTTACTTGAACACACAAATTAATCATTCACAGATCAGGCTAGAAAAATAGTGCTTAAAACCTTAACAATGTTTAACAATCCACATAAAAACAAGGAAATTACCTGTAGAAATCTACAAAACCTTGCAAACTACACTGTGACAACAACAAACATTTGTTTATTATTATGTGGACTTTAGAATGCTTCAGAACTTGACACAGTTGAAATGCTCTGGCATCATCATGAAAGCCTAATATTACTTCTCACCATTTTGCAAATCTGATCAGCAGCTACAGGATAAAATATTAGCCCACAGGTAAAAGTTAGTCACGTATTTTAGCCTGTACTGTGAGTGTATATGAATGTGTTGTATATCTGTATCCAAGGAAGGCAAACAAGGAAGTTCAGCAATGTGACTATATAACTGTAGCACCACACAGATTGTTGTACCAAAGATAAACTTAAGATTGTACTTCATTATCTTTCCTCAGGGTGAAAGGGGGGAGGCTGGGGAGCCTGGAGTGGCAGGAGAGAAGGGATAAATGGGTCAAACTGGACCAGCGGTGAGTAGGGTATTGCCTTGTATCAAGACTAGTGAGCCAAAGAAATTACTGTGAAATAATTGTTGTAAAGAGGAGAATATCATACGTACTGACTTTAAACTGCATCTTAATTTCAGGGGGCAGATGGGCAGAAAGGGGAGAAAGGAGACTCCAGAATTGAGGATAACTTGGTTAGTAGAAATGACTATCATGCATCCCTAAGAGGGATTCTGATGTCTGAACTAAAGTGGGGACTTCTGGGGCTGTGCAATTACCACACTAACCACTTGCACTTTTGTACTTCCCCAGCCTCAACAGAGTTGAATATGCAAAATTGGGTTATTGCAACTGACCTGCCTTTAGAGGTACTCTGCCCTGAACCATTTGTGGGCCAGTGGCATTGATCTCTCCTTTCCATCTTTCAGCCACTAGCGATGAGCAAGAGTTCAGTGGCTACAGCAGGTCATCAGATGGGCACTTTACCTTTTTGATGTTTTGTCAAATTAAGTCCATAACACATCCAAAGGGCTTGACTGCATATCCTTCAATCCTCAGCTGCCCAAGTGTTCTGACTGCAATGTCTGCTTGATGCACTTTCTCATCCTTGCTTTGTCAGGTCAAAACATATGACTGAAGGTCACCACAGTTCCACTTTGCATCTTCAGTTATTTTGGTGATTATGCTGGTGTGGTCGAGGTAACCTTCTCCATGTCTCCCAAGGTGTCTTCCCTTCTGGGGTCACTGTGAACCTGGTGGAGGTGCCCCTGTACCTCGTTCTTTGTTTCCTGCAGCTCCCCAGATCTGTTGTTGTCCAAAAGTTTTGACAGATATTTAGCTGGGTTTCCTGTGAAGTCTGCTCATTTATCTATCGTTTACTGTCCCTCAGGTGACATTCAGCTTTCCTCAGAGTCTTCATGTGCTCTCTCAAGTTGACACAAATTTGTGTAAGAGCTAATTTCTCTTACAAAAAAGCATCTGTTAATGCTTTGCAAAAAGCCTTCCTCAGTTTACATAGATCACTTATCAAAACTGCTATCTTCTGGGTATTTGCTTTTGCCTTCCTCTAAAAAAAAAAAGCAATAATCACCTATGCTCCAAATGATGGACGCCATGGCTTTGAACTACTTGCCCATGTCTAATGCCAGTGTCAACTCCAGCACTTGGTTTACGTCATTACGGAACCTTTTCCACTTTTTCTTTGCCCCCGGCGCAGCACAGGTCACTTGTTACTTTCCTGCTGCTCCTGTACAGACATTCTGTCCAGAAAAATATGCTGGTGTTTTAGCCTCCTTTTTAAACATGTAGTCTGATTTAAAATAGAGTAAATCATGCCCAAAGGCACACATTTGGGGTGGCACATTGATACAAGAGGTTAGCTCAGTCCCTGCACAGCTCCAGAAATCCCTGGGTTTGATCCTGACCTCGGCCTTCACCTGTATGGAAATTTCATGTCATCTCTACATGCTTGTGGGTTTAATCCAGTTACCTCTCACTTTTAAAGGATGTCCAAGAGGTTTATTGGCCGCTTTAATGGCCGCTTTATATCTTTAGATTAGTTAGATCCCCAAATTCAGACTGCACCCATATTTCATTTCCTCCCCAATATCTGTGTAGGTTCACTCTGGGAACACTGTTTTCCCCACATATTCCAAAGGCATGTGTTAGGTTAATTGGATTCTCTACATTGGCCCACTCTGAATGTGTATGATATAAATAGCCAGTGATGCTGATGCAACTGTAAATATTTAATATGAATTCCAGTGGAGTTTGAAGGCTAAATATAGGGTGCTTAAACAATCTTATGTACATTCTTACCTTATAAAGTATTTTAATAAATTGCTCATGCACATATATTTTGATATCATTTAACTCTTCATTTGCTTTAAGGCTCAGATTATCCCACTGCCAGGACCTCCAGGTCCTCCAGGACCACCCGGTCCTAAGGGCATCATGGTAAAGAAAAATGTTTTACCATTTCATAATGTCTTGAGCTAGTACTTTTGTTTTGAAAATTAATTATGGCAAGAAAATAATTATTATTGTTACTTGATTTTCAGGGACATCATGGACTTCCTGGCCAAAAGGTATACATGTTGTGCCAGCTTGATGCAAATCAAATCACTCTGAATAAGTTGCTTGGCCCGACGGCAAAGTGGATGTAAATATATGTATGCATTTTAACTCAGGGGGACCCAGGTGAGGCAATAAAAGGAGAGAAAGGGGATATTGGAGAGAAGGGTCCACCAGGGCTACGGGTAAACCCTCTATCATACCTTTTGTGTTTACTACCATTACACAGTTTTTTCCATTACATCAGCACTGTTCAGTTACCAGTCCATCAGCCACATCCAACCCTTATTTTTATGGACTCTGGGATTGTTTTACCATATAATCAATCAAAGGATTTGATTATTCTGTGCTTATTAAGCAAATTACTCACAGCTATCTCTGTTTGCCCTGTATAGTCAGTGTTAGCAGACAGCTATAAGTATCTTATATAAGTAGTTCATACTTTAGCATATAGTTAATGCAAAGTAGTTTGTTATTTTAAAAAATAAATAAAATATCAATAAATATTAATAAACGCAACATCGAAGTATGACACAATTAATATTTTTGACCGTAAATATAAAGTTTTAATTGGACCATACTGCAGTGTCAAGAGTTCAAAGATAGATGTTTATTTACTATTAGAATTTGTTACCTAATCTTTTCATACTAACACCCACTCTGGATTACTGAACACATTGCTTTATATTAATCTTTTAAAATTAATTAAAGCCTTTTAGCAAATGTCCTTATTCAGAGTGAAATACAACTGATACAATCTTACAATTTACAATGCAAGCAATTGAGGCTTAAGGGTCTTAAGGCTTAAGGTTTTTTGGGTCACCGCCAACTGTCACCAACCAAGTACATATAGCCTGTATCTGTTTTTCAGATCATCCATGTTTCTTATTCTACAGTGGTTATAGATGCTAAATGACTCTACATCTACATTTCCAAATAGTATCTGTAGACTTTATTTGATTAATTATTGTCTTATACACTGTGTTCAGGGTCTTCCTGGTCCTCAAGGATTTCCTGGCTCTAATGGATTAGTGGGTCTACCAGGTGCAAAAGGTGAAAAGGTCAGAGTCTTCTGAACGCCATCATAAAACGTGTTTCACACTATCCCTGAAAGTGGAATGGATTATTCAAGCCAGATGCAATTTTGTGGCACATTTTATTTTACAATACACTAGCGTATACTTAAAAGGTGATGACAGCTTTAGGAACTGTGAATGTGATTGGAGTTTGAAAAACCTATGACCCAGACCTTTAAAACTATATATTGTACTTGTAATTTTGCAAATGTAGTTTCAGGTAGAGTTATGATAAAATAGTTTATTTTTTTAGAAAAGTTTGTTTATAAATTAGACTACTCACAAAAATGAGGGGATATTTCCTAAAAAAAAAAAAAAGAAGAAGAATTTGATTTCCATCCATAAAGAAGATCATCAGAAAAGCAAGTCAAACAAAGTTGATTATGCAAATAAGATGCAAAATCGATTATGGTGATTAAGTAGCCAGTTACATATTCATGGGGGTGAACAGAAGCATGTCAAATTGGACCAGAGTGCAACAGTGACTGTTCAGTAGGGTGTACGGTCACCCAAGACTTCCAAAACACACTGACAGTGATTGAGCATGGACAGAATTAGATTATCCAGCAGTTCTTGTGGGATCCTCTACCACTCTTGCTCCAGTACAGTCCAACACAATGGAGCCGATTTTGTACGGTCTGGGTCCATATCTGTCGTCCAATGGCAGCAAGAAACTGGCCCCACAACTCTGTTGCATTTCTGTGCCTGCTCCTTCTTTCCAATAAGGTCATCTCTTGCTGTTGTGGCAGATGGGTGACCATACCCTAGTCTTCTTTGTACTGTTCCACTGCTGTTGTCTGTGTTTGACCAGCTTCAATATGTCCTATAGCTCTCCAAGATTCGCATTCAGGTATATCCTGTTACAGAGGCATTGCAAGGGCTGGAATGTTACGGGATGTGCACTTTCAAGATCAGGAAACGTTCAGATACTCCAGCACTTTTGGAATTTTATATAGTGCATTTTCAGTAGTTAAATAAAAACCATTTTTGCATCGCATATGCATTATAGAACAACTGTCTTTAATGTGTCATTTGCTGATGTTGTTGTTTAATTAAAAAACATCAAATGTTATTTTTTATCACTTTTTGTTCATTTTGAAATATCCTTTAATGTTTGTGAGCACTGCATTTATAAGTACACATTTAGCTTATGAATAAAGTATTTCAGATTGTTGGTAAGAGATGAAAACCTCATTAGAAATGTGGCTGGGTTATAAACTGGAACAGAAAAAGTGACATTATGTGAACATAATGCAAACAGAACAGAAAAAGCTGAAGTGAAAAGTGTGGCTTGTTGATTAGGGATGCAATCATGATTGTTTCAGTAGAAGCATGATTATCTTATGTGCTGTGAAACAGACGATTACATGAATTGTAATTCTTTTAACAGGGTAAACAAGGAGAAGCCGGATTAGATGTAAGTTTGAACACATACTCATATCGCAATATACACTCACCAGCCACTTTATTAGATATAACTTGCTTGTATCAGGCCGACTTTTGCCTTCAGAACTGCCATAATTCTTCATAGAATAGATTCAGCAAGGTATTGGAAACCTTCCACATGGATGATTGCATCATGCAGTTGTTGCTTATTTTTATTTTTTGGCTGCATTTGTGAATCTCTGAATGTGAATCTCCTGTTCCAACACATCCCAAAGATGTTTTAAGATCTGGTGACTGTGGAGGCCATGTGAGTACAGTGAATTCATTGTTATGCTCAATAAGCCAGTTTGAGATTATTTCGGCTTTGTGACATTCAAAGTCCTGCTGGAACCGTCAGAATATGTGGTAAGAGATGGACATGGTCAGCAGCAATGCCACATTTTAAAGTCACTTAAATCACCTTTTTTCCCCATTCTGGTGCTTAGCTTGAACTTCAGCAGGTAGCCATGTCTACATGACATGAGTTGATGTCATGCTGGCTTTGACGATGAGAAAAATCCAATAAAATTTGAAGTTGCTGGCATGGGATTGGCTGATTGGTTGATTACATATTTGCGTTAACAAGCACTTGAACAGGTGTACCTAATAAAGTGGCAGGTGAACGTATATGGT